>JBBPDI010000005.1:5476272-5506205 GCA_037974545.1 Cucumis variabilis
TATGTGCTTCCCGGAAACGTATAGTACTCTATTTCATTAGAAATATCGGGCGTAATCAACTAGACCCAGTACGCCTTCGAATCCTGAATATGATGCTACCAATAATTGTAGTAATTCACATATGGTACATATATCTTTCTCCCATCAATTAGTACTCGTTGAAGAAATAAAAATTCCCATATTTATTTGTTGAAAAATGTGGAAAAAAAAATAAGAGAGATCCCGTTTGGAATAAAATTAAGTTATGTTATTTGTTCTCTCTTTCACAGGAAAGGAAGAGATGAATTGATGTATTTTTTTTATTGGATTTGGATCCATCGACAGGGCTCGAACCCGCAGCTTTTGCCTTGACAAGGCGGTGCTCTGACCAATTGAACTACAATCTCAGGGAAATAAAGTGTACAACATATGTTGTTGATTTAATTTCCTTCAAACCTTTCTATGTAGATTTTTTATTTGAATTGTCATATTGTACCAGACAGAGACGCGAGTAATAGAGTAATAGATTGATATGCACGGAGACATAGACTTTAGTGTAAGAAGCGTGGATTAATATTTATTTTTTCATTATTGTAAAATTGATTGATAATCAATCTCAACCTGTCAATGAATAAAAAAAAGAGTTTTTTTTTTCTTTCATATCAAGTCAAGCATTTTTGTAGAAGGACAAATAGGTTATATCATTTTATGGTGGATACGCGAATTATTGGGCCGAGTTGGATTTGAACCAGCGTAGACATATTGCCAATGAATTCAGTCCGTCCCCATTAACTGCTCAGGCATCAACCCGGGAAGAATCAATTCCAAGCTTGTTGATAATCCATGATCAACTTCCTTTCGTAGTACCCTACCCCTAGGGGAAGTCGAATCCCCGCTGCCTCCTTGAAAGAGAGATGTCCTGAACCATTAGACAATGGGATAATAGTTATTTATAGATATGATTTATAATCCAAACTATTATCATTAGAAAGATATGTTTGAATAAGATTAAAATATGAAATTCATATGAATTAGAAAAAATGTCATGCCTATTGACGATATGGATATGAAATATATAAATTCATATATTTAGAGCATGTTTGGGGCTAGGAGTGGAGTATGGTGGAGTGGACTATAATAGTCCACTTCTTGCTTGAAGTAATATTTAGTTTTAGTGGTGATTAGGATTAAGATTTAAAATATAACCCACATGCCCTTACTATTTTTCAACCCTATGGGTATTAAAGGATTGGGAAGTTCATCGACCAACTTTCAAACGATGATCGTCATCAGTCAATCTTCGACCACCACTTTTGGTGTAACAACTCGAAAATTCAAATTGATAAAATAAGGAAAGTGTCAACAATAGTAAATTGAGATGAAACCTCAGTTAATAAACAGTAAGTACAACTAACAGTGCAGATAAGTAGAGATAGTACGAACACAATACATTGTTAACCCAGTTCAATGACACTGCATCTACGTTTAGGGGGTCCTTGACCCTTGATATGAGATTTTACTTCTTTGAGATATGAATCATAATTACATTCTTATGATTATAAGTATAGAGAATAAAACGCATATTCTTCATCCTGTACTTGAGTGATTCTTTCTTACTATAAGTAAATCAATCACTATTATATTTCAAATAAAAATCTCCCCCTTGATCATGTATTTCATCAGTCAGTGGATTAAGGTGTTGTTAGTGTAGATCTACCCCTTAATCAAGTTTTCCATCAATCATCTGATTAAGGTTCACTGTTTCTTCATCATAGTGAATCTTGATCTTCTTGTTTGAGCCAAAAGGCTTTTTTTTTCGAAAAAGAAAAAAGAACTAATTCCAAGCAATTTGAATTACTTCACAAGGATACGATTCTCCATTCAAATTTTTGCGCACACCCCCCAGAATGCCAATTAACACGAAATAAATAGAAACCTAAGATAATGCTATATTCCACGAAAGAAGGGAAGATAAATTCTTGAACCACCAAATCTTTCTTTAAAAGATAATATCTTGAGATAAACCTTTTAATTAAAAGGATATCTTATATTTTAGGTTAATTTTCATAAATATAACAAACTGGCTAAATATTTACTACTCGTGTAACAAAATGAAAAAGTCCATAAAATTAGTCAATTTTTTCAGGAGCATTTGCAAAAATAGCAAAAAAATTCATGATAATAGGACTCATGTCACTATATTTTCTAAATTGCAAAAGTAGCAAATTTAAAAGCGGATAGCCCTTTGATAACCCTTTGGTAACTGTCTGATATATCTAATTACTTGTCATATTTGTCATATTTGCAATTATACAAAAAAGAGATGTTATTGGCTGCTTTTTTCTAAACTTTTTTGTCATCTGATGCAATTTTTCATTTTTAAATATTCTAGACTTGCCCTTCCTTTTCATGATCTTTTTTCTCTTTCTCTTTTGCGATTTTTTTCTTTCCATCGCTTTTTTCTCTTCTTCTTGTAGTTTTTCTTTTATATTTTTTTCAAACTATTATTTGGTTCAAGATCGTGTACCAAATATAAAAGATCTATTTTTTTTTATTTTTTTGTTTCAAACTATTATTTGTTTGTTCCAAATATAAAACATCATGAAAAAAATCGTTGAGATATTGGATAGCGAAATCTAAACGATTGGGTAACAAAATAGTCAAATCTAAAAGATCGTGTACAAATAATCTTAGAAAATTGGTAAAAAATTTAAAAGATAAAATCTAAACGATCGTATTCCAAATATAAATGATTGTATATCAAATCTAAACCATCATTTTCTAAATATAAATGATTGTTTTCCAAATATAAATGATCATGTTCCAAATATAAACGACTGTGTACCAAAAAATCTTGAAAAAAATTGTTGATATTTGGCTACCCAAATTTAAACAATCAAATCTAAAGGATTGTGTACAAAGAAATTATGATTTTTTTTTTTAGATTTAGCTACCTAAATTTAAAAGATCAAATCTAAACGATTGTTTTTCAAATATATTATGCGCACTGGGTGTCGACTAATCATAGGCGTTTTTTGTATTTTTTATTGTGGGCTTTTTTCGTTTTTGAAATTGTTTTATACTGTGTGAATATTTTGCCACTTTGTCATATTTTTAAAAAGATCCCTTTATTTTAAATATATTCTTTTAATAAAATATTGGCTACAAATACGGGGGACTTCTTTTGAAATAAAATTATAACAAATATTTTGTAGACTTTCAAAGATGGGCCCACAGATATTCTAACACAAGTATTTTCGAGTACATTATTGCATGCATGCAACTACTAAAATGCTATTTTTAAGTAAACTCGTGTGAAGAAAAATTTGAATCCTTTTCATTTATAAAGTTTTGAATTTTTTTTAATAAAATAACAAAACAATTAACAATTAACAAATCCAATTCGAGTTACTCTGTCTAATTTTAAATAAAATAAAACAATCAAATAATACCAAAATGTTTTCTCTAATTAAAATCAAAACATGACAAATATGATCCTACGTGCAAAAGCTAACATTGGTCTCATGGCTCGCCTACGAATTCTTATTGCCATTTGGTGTCTTGTTCTTGTTCTTACCTAACAAACATAACATAGAAAAGGATGAATATAAATATACCAAAAAGTTAAGTGTAAATATACTCAGTAAGTAACTCCTGATACTAGGGTCAGGCTAAGCATCAACTTTCTTAAGATGCATTATATTAGTAAATCATGAAGGAAACACAAATTGGTTAATCCCGTTGGAATAAAAAAAACTAGTGATTCCCAAAGAAAAGCACAGACTAGTGAATCTCGAAGGAAAATACAAACTGAGAGTAATGAATTTTGCATGAAACCTGTGAATCTCGAGTAAACACATACTAGGATCGATGCATTCCATCCCGAAGAAAACACTAATGGGGATCAGTGAATCTCAAAGGAAACACAAGTTGGAACGGATGAATCTCGAAGGAAACACAAACTTGTGGGAAACACATTGTTACAAGCTAGGGGGCAACAACTAGTAAGCCATAACTTCATACATAACACTGAGTAGCAATCACTTAAATAGTCAGTCATCTCAACCACTGACCTGCTTATAACTTTATCTCACCCACATGCTAAATTCAATCATATACTATCATTCAATCATGAGCTTCATCATAGTCACATACCCAAAATAAACTCAGTAACATTCATGCCACATCCTAAATTCATTCTAGGTAGCCTAGCTCAAAGACAGTTCTAGTAGTAAGTTACTTGCCTCAACTAGTTTATTTCCAAAAATAATCAACCACGACCTACAAAACAAAAGCCTCAATTACCACCTATACAACAACTTAGTTACCATTAGAAATTTGGAACCATCTTGAATGAGTTGTTTTAGATCCACAAGAAACCCACAAAACTCACTAGAAAACTACTAAAAACAAGCTCAAATCCACAACTTCAGTGAGGTTGACGGTGGCATAGGCGACATAGAGCAGTGGTGGCTCAAGGTTTAGCATGACTGGACGGTGTGAAAATGAACGACACGACCAAGCTTGCCAGAAGAATAAATCCATGCGATGGTGCTTGACGATTGAACAAATAGTATGTGGCGACAGCGACAAACTATGCGGCATGAAAAGTAGCATGTTGCTGACAATGTAAAGCAAAAGGACAACGACAGTGGCTGGTCTGACAATTGATAGATGGAAAGCTAGAAGAAGGAAATGAGGTCAGCTGACGCACGTGAGGCAAAATAAGATGAAGGGCTACTTTTTGGGTGATTATAATGGGTAGCAATTTTTAGAATAATTATTAAGTATGTAGCAATATTTTAATTTTAAATGTTAGAACAATATTTTCTACATGGTCTATCCGCGACAAATTTTTATCATTGATAGATTTTAACAAATTTTGCTATATTTGCAATTTTTTAAATGTTGCTATATACATAATTAATTTGAATCTAATTGCTTCATTTGCAACTATTCCCTACTTTTTTTTTTCTTTGACCTGCATGCAAACCTAGGACCCATTTATTAACTTTTGTAAAAAAAAAGAAAAAATAACCATTAAATATTCTTTTTCCTTTTCTTATTTTTATGACGCTAATCTAAAATTATTGTCATTGTTATTTGAAAAATTGTAGTGGGTACCTTTTTAAGCATATGTATAGCAAATATAGCATGTTATTTAAGAATTTTGCAATCAAAATTCTCACCTTTTAAAATACTCTCTATCTTAAATTTGTTATTATTCCCAAACTACCATTCAATAACTTATTTCTTATCTTCTTTTTAATGGCATAACCATCCCTTATTTCTTCTCCTACTTTTAAAGCCCTAATCATCATTTCTTATGCGAGAAAAACAATTTGTTCTTCCTATCCCAATCTTGATTTTAGGATATCAATGGTACACTAATTTAAATATGAAATATAATGGTTATTGATTTTAGTAATTTAACTTCGTTTGTGATTTTCTCTAGTTTCTTTGACTTGTATTTTGAATTGAATCTGATTTCAAATGATTTTATTTTATTTTTTCACATTGATTTTGTCTTGGTTTTACTTTGTATTAATTATGTTGTGATGTACTTATATTATATGCATTAGTTGGTTTATATACTTACTATGTGATTTTCTTTTTTTCAATTTTTATGCAGTTCATTTTAGTGTCATTAAAAATTGAATGAAATAACTCAATGTATCATTATTAAGTATATCAACAATATATTATTAAAGTATGCTAGCATATCAAGTCAACAACATGCGTTCAATAATACAATGAACATGCTTCCTTTACAACAAAGCTTAAAACATAAACATTAGGCTTTCAAAACCTAGCACGACTTTTAAACGCCTAGTGTGAGGCCTAAATCCAAGAAAGAAAGTCCTATTGAAGAAGAGAGGCATCAAAGAGTGGGATGATCTTTCTAAAATGAAAAGATTGATTATTCTAAAGATAAAATTCAAAGAAAATAAAAGAAGTTATGTTGAGAGAAGGAAGAAAAGGTGAGGAAAAATAATTTAGCTTTCCAAGGAGATAAGGTGAAAAGAGTTTGGCTTCCAGAGATGATAAGGTTATAATCTCGAAGGAATGTCTAATCATGATTTGACCATTGCCTTACGTGTCGAGCTTGGTTTGGTTGTATGGTGCGGCAAGGTAGTAGGATGACACATATAAAGTTGTAATTCAAAACTAGCGGTAAAGAGAGTAACCGTTCAAAGGATTAGTATAAATAAGGGTGATGGCCTAAGAGAAGTGTTGTTATTTGGAAGTTGTGTCAAAAGAATGCATGAAATTGAGTTGTTGTTGAGAGAGTTCTAGGCGAGGAGAGGCATTCAAGAAAGAAGAGGATCAGACATTTGCGTGAGTGACCTTCTTAAATTAAACACTCCGCATGAGTGACTTTCTTAAACTAAACACCTTTACGAGGGTGATTTGTAAACTCAGTGACTTGCATAACACATTCTGTATTTTTGTGTTATTATTATTGTATTGTTGTTTGACAAGGAGAAAATTGTTGCTTTCTATATGCTGAAAGTGATGAATGTGTGTAAACGATTAGTTTTATTGCTATCAAGTGAGCACTGATTACATGGTGTGCACATAACTTGAATGTCATCGTGTGCACCGTCGATGTAACAAGAAAAAAACGAATCAAAAACTTCTCAGATGCTGTGAATGGAGTGAACATCACAGTAGCTCAATTGCAAGATACTGGTGAGAGTGAATCAAAGTAGGCTTGACGAGGGAAAGGATTTATGTTCTGGGTAGTAAAGAATAAGAGAAGCTAATGAGAGATTTTTTTGATTTATGAAATGAGGCGTTGGATGACGCATTTGAGAAATGAAAATGATTTTGTGCTTGTCTTATATTCCTAAAAAGGTTTTTCTAAAATATTCACTTACTAAGTATTTTACTTACGTGTTTAAGTTTTTCTTCCTCCTTAGGTGATCAGACATTGAGGCAAAGTTTCCCTTCCTCTTCTTCTTCTTTGCAATTTATTCATCTCTTCTCTTCCCAGATTTCCTTACCTCCTCTTCAGATTTTCTTTCTTCTATTTTTAAACGATTTATTCTTCTTTTTAAATCTCCTATTTCATCTTCACCATTTTTGGAAAGATTCTTTAAAAAGTTACTTAATCTTCTTCATATTCAAGAATATCAAGATAGTTTAAATATCATTTTGACATGATATAGACGATCGTTTATGAATGTCAACACGATCGTTTACCATTGTTAATACGATCATTTAAATTTGAAACCCTTTTTCTATCGTTTAAAAAGAGCTACACAATTGTGTTGATATGATCCAAACGGTCACTTCTCATAGTCAATGCGATCGTTTAGAATGGTCAACACGATCATTTAGATTTGAATCCTTTTTCTCATTGTTTAAAAAGAACCACACAATCATGTGGATATGATCTAAATGATCACTTACCATAGTCAACATGATCGTTAACATAGCCAACATGATCGTTAACATAGCCAACATGATCGTTTAGATTTTAAATCTTTTTTCCATCGTTTAAAAAGAACTATATGATCGTGTGGATATGATCTAATTAGTTGCTTACCATAGGCAACACAATCATTTAGCATGGTCAACATGATCATTTAAAATTGAAGCTTTTTTTCCACCATTTCAAAGAATTACATGAGTGTGTATCATGACCTAAAGGATCGTAGATCATTCGTTTATACTATAGTACATGATCATTTAGAAGTTACTCAGCGTGCATGTGACCGATTGATATCATGTTGACTGCGGTATTTTTTATATTTCTTATTGTAGGCTTGTGAGCTTTTTTCATTTTTGAAATTGTTTATAGCGTATAAATATTTTACGGGTTTTTTATATTTTTTAAAAAACCTCAATTTTTATATAAAAGAGGTTATATTATAAAATTTAGTGCATTCAACGTAGTAATAAACTAGTTTGTATTAATTTGGTAGAAGATATAGTTTGAACTTTCCAAAAATAGTATTTTTGAACTATGTTTTTCAAAAATAGTATTTCATGTACCTAAATAAATTTAAGAAAAAAAATAATAGTATAAAGAAACATGATCTAAGATAATCAAATTTAATGTACAAATTGTTATAATTTGAACTATAATAATATGCACAACAAACACATACTATATAATAACTCAGAATGTAATACTCTACACCCTAAACATAGACTATAATAACTTAGACTATAATAATTTGTGCCCTAAACATAGACTATAATAACACACGGTTTATTATCTCACATATTATAATTGTGAGACCCGTGTCTAAAATGGAAAGGTTAGTTGGGAATAAGAGTTTTTGAAGAAGGCATTTTGAGAATAATATATTTGAGGATATAGGTGTTTTGAGGGATCGAGTGGAAGCTAGGCGACGTGGGTAAAAATGAGGCGTTTTAGTGCAAGGCGAGAAGAGGCTTACCATTGACAGTTACGAATATATTGGAAAAATTTTCAATCATGCTTAATTAGTGGGATACTTGTCAAGGTTAAGGTTAAACATGACTAAAAGAAATTTTGAGCTGACACATGTAGCACTGCAAGGAGCTGGCAGTTTAAAAAAGCTTAAAGGACTAATCCAACTTAGGATTAGTATAAATAAGAAAAGAGGTCAGAAGAGAAGGAGATTATTATGAGATTTTAATAAGAGAATATTAAGTGTTGTCTTGCTGAGAAATTGATAACTTGTAGAAATATAAGTTATTATGTGATTTTAGGTAGAACAATGGAGCCAAAGTGCATAGCTTCTATTGCAAATAATCCATAAACATAAGAGTACATAACTTGATGAATTATCCATGCCTCGTTTACCCTATTTTTCAGTGTTGAATCACAAGATTATGAAGAAAAGAAGATATAGTGAATCACACAGGAGGTGCACGTGCACAAGCTTTGTGGTAGGAATCTTGTCTGACGATTAAATATCCCTAGGCAAGGAAACCACATCACCACGCGCTGAAGATTCACTAGTAGACAAGAATGGTAGTTGGAATTGATGTGTCTTGACATGACTGCAATCAACGTTGACAAGATGAGATGAATGGAAACTTTCTGCCTGAAGTAGTCTATAAAAAGGCTTCTTCCTTACCATGTAAAATAGTCTGGTCTGAATGGACCAAAACCTAGAGAGCTCCATTGGAGTCGATTGAAAGGACTAGCCTTTTTTTCTTTTGTAAAAATATTCCATCTATTTTTCGCTCAACTTTGTAAGTGAGAGCTTAGAGAAAGACTAGAGAGAGAAACCATCATCTTTCTCCCCTTAACTTGTAAAAGAGCCAAAGGATGTTTAGGCATTCGACGGCTCGACTCACATTTCTTGCTTTTCATTTTTGTACTTTCATTGTAATGTACGAGTTTCATATTATACACAGCTAAAAGGTCTAAATTCTTTAATAGATTACAACTTTATCTCTTTCAATCTATCACTTCTTTACTGTTCATTTGTTGAAGTGTTACAAGTAATTTTAAGCTCATGATAAGTTCTTGATAAGAGATCTAGCTTATAAGGTTCATCGTGTTTACCTAAGTTTTACTCCATTGCCTGGCCAACGCTGTTGCCGACTACTTGAGAGAGTAAGTAGCAAGGACATAACTAAACATGCACAGGAAGGAGTTTAGAAACACAAACTCTATTCTAGTGATTAAACCTCAATGATTTGTATCTCGAAAGGAGAACAAGTGCAGTAACTTGGCGTCGAGAGGTTGCCACCCTTAAAAAAGAGAGGTAATATGACACTTATAAGTGATGAAATCTAGGTAGTTATTTTGTAATTTATCTTTATCATTTTCATCCCAATAGCGTAAGTGTGGTGTTTCGGCACTAAGAGGTGTTTGCCTTAATTAAAAGATGGTTACTTGATCTCTATCGCGTCAAGGATTAACATGGCTTAATAGCCTAGGACGTGGAGACTTTCCTTCACACATTCTTAAAATAAGTTAGTTTACTTTCCATCCTCCCCTTATTTCTAGCCACCTTTTACAGAATCTCTAGTGTAGATAGTAGTTTTAGTACATTTACTTTATACTGTATAGAATTATATACCGCCTAGATAAGAAGTGAACTTTAGATCTATGTTTTAATATAAATTCCCTGTGTTCAACTCTGGCTTACCCAGGAAACCTATCGTTTTGCTTATACTTGGACAAGCAATAGGAAAACTTGTACTATATGTTTATCATTTGGAAATTAGCAAAGAACATATAGGAATGCACCTTTTACTGCATGATTCTATCCTAATCGCCAACTATGTCACACATTTAGAGCTTAATATAACCATTCATGAACAAACATTGTTCATCACACCATCACAAGCAAGTTTTTGAAGTAGAAGTCATTAGGCGAGAAGAAGACTTTTGATGGACTCGACATTTTGAATAAGAGAATTAGAGTTGTGAGAGATTTTATAAAGTTGTGAAATGTTTTTAATGTTTTCTTTCTAAAGTTCATGTTGTCATGTAATGTTACTTTACACATTAAAGTTTTCATGCCCCGCCCCAAATGCTACTGCTTGTGATCAAATAGAGGCATACCGCTCCTTGTGATCAGATGCCCCGCCCCAAATCTCACTCTCTGTGATCAGATGGAGGCGTGCCGCCTAGACACTCATCGCGTACCTCTTTGCAAGATGATCCTCTTGACACCTAGTAAGCGGAAAAAATTACTTCACTTGTCTATTCTCAAAGACTTTGCCTCAAACTTAGACTTTCTTATCGCAACGGAAATTTACATCTTAAGACTTTGCTCCATTGCCTAGTACTCTTTACATAATACAACTCAACTCTAGCTTCTAAGCAATAAGACCAAATAATAATAATAATGCAGCAAAATAACAAAACTTCTTTTTATTATCTTAATAATTCACAAAGTTCATACTTTACAAATTACATTCCTTTCCTTGCAAACCACAAAAATAAGACTAAGTTTTGATCCACTTTTCTTCCTCCACCGTCTAACGCTGCTTCTTGTGGTAGGGGGCACTAAGAGGTGTAAGGACCTCATTCTCATTCTTCTCCTCAGTCGCCCAACAACGATTTCAAGGACAACCTGCAAGGCTTATTTTTTCTGGCTCAGTTCTTTTTTTTGCTCTCCGAATTTGGCGTTACCAACCTAGGTGCAGTCTTGACTTCTCTTCTAAATTGAGTGGCATCCCTCAACGTTAAGGAGCAAAGTCTGACTTCTTAAACGCGAGATAGGACGATACGGCCCGCATGCCACACAAGTTTGCACAACAACCCACTTTTCCCTCATTTACTTGGCTTCTATGCCTGAGGTCCATTCCTTACTTGACTTCAACGCCTGACAACCTAAGGAGGGAAAGCTAAAAACATAAGTCAATGACTTAGTAAGTGATGGATTTAAGAAATACGTTTTTGGGGAATACAACATTCTCAAATACAACCACAAAGTCATTTCATACAATTCTCTTTGCAAAAAGTCATAATCACAAGCTTTTATTGCATCAAGCACAATCACAATCATTCCACGCGATTCAAGTCATCAAAGCATTCACAATTCATCATTGGGACTTGGGATTCTCCCATCGCTTGGACCTAGGATTCACTCTACCAGCATCTCACAATACTAATTCTTTCTCAAACTTGGGATCGCTTTCCTCAGCATCTCATCGCCTAAATCTGGGATTCACATTCATCGGCATCACGCGATAAACCTAGAATTCACTTTCACTAGCATCTCACATATCATTCCTTAACTAGATCTAAGATTTACATTCACCAGCATCCAACATCAATAACACATCTCATACTCGCTCAGACTTGGGATTAACTTTTACCAGCATCTCATCGTCTAGACTTGAAATTCATATTCACCACCATCATACAACAGACCTAGAATTTCTATCAGCATCTTGCGACAAACCATACCGCACCACATCATATAACCATCACAATCAACAATAAGGAAATATTAGCTTAGAAGCTTTTCATACAACACATCGTAGCACATTAGCAACAGTTCTAATTAAGCAATAAACATCAAGCATAAGATCAAAAGGAGTTACAAAGAATACTCTTCATAAAGTTACAACGTTTCAAGGATAACATTACACTTTCATTTAGAAAGATATGAGATCATTCTCGAAAATCATTTGGATTAAACACATTTTTTAAATTTCTTTTTATTTGGAAATACTTTGTAAGAAGAACCATTCACAACCAACATTTGTTTATAAGGACCACTCACAACTAACATTTGTTTATAAGAAATCACTTACAACAAACAAACATTTATTTCTAAGGATTACTCACAAAAGTACTTAGCCTCAACTCTTTCTCCCTTTATCTTTGAGCTTCTTCTTCTTGCCCAACCGTTTCTCTTAACCAACTGTTCAACACTCAGAACTTTCTCTAGACAATTTATCATAAAATCTTACACCTCATGTCCTTTCTTTCGGCCTTTGTTCTTATCTATAGTGACCTTCCACATCCAAGGGTCATCTGTATATTTTACACATATCACTTTCTCGTTTCATCGTGTTATGCAACCAACTCAAACTCGACACGTAAGTTAAACGTCAGTTACAAATAGACACTTTTCTCGAGATGCCAACCTTATCTCCTTGGAAAGCTAAACTTCTTATCGTCTAACTTTCTCCTCAGAAAGCCACAGAACATTTACTTCATCTTAGAAGGTTGTCCAATCACCTTGTACAAAACGTCCAACCTTTTAGTAGAACATCTACCTCATCTGACCATACTTAGGTGCAAACACTTCTTTGCACATCACTACACCCAACGCCTAGTTCTTAACATCCGTCACATCCTTCTGCCTCGCCAGCTAATCTAGTTGTGTCACTTACTCTAATTAACGTGATAACACTTAAACTCAAATGCTTCTTTCGCCTTATCTTCCATCGTATCCTTCTTCACAGAGGCACCTTTTATTAACACTTTGTCCAACACAACTCTTCTCAACATTGCTCCTTTTTAACAAAACCACCTTTTGGATTTAGGTCTCACAAAAGTTTATGAGAGAAAGGATTTCTAAAGAAAGCTTGTGTTGTGTTTCAAGTAAAGTTTAATATTTGTTGAACGAATGCTATGCTTGTGAGTAGATAATTAGTCTTATTCTTATCAAAGAGCTAGTAGTTATGTGCACATAAGGGGTAAAGGCAGCCATGGGCAACATGATGTTAACCAGAAAATTCTCAAAGGAATTTTGTTGATGAAAAGGACATTGCAGTAGTCTATGCATGGGAATGGTTCATGTTCTTGAAAGAGAGGGATATGAAAGACTATTATGAGATTTCTCTTTTATGAAATGGGACGATGAAAGCCATGTTTTTTAAATGATTTCATATATTGTATGCTGAAAAAGGTTTTAAAAAAACTATCACTCACTAAGTTTTGACTTATGGTTTTAAATTTTCCCTCCCCCAAGTCACCAAACATTAAGGGCAAGTTGGAATAAGGAAGGCGAGCTGTCACATGTTGACGATGTGCAAGGAAAAAGCTTTATATTATCATTCATGTACATAAGGAAGCATGTAAAATGTATTTGGATCGCATATTGTAAAGTCAATAAAAGAGATATTGTTAATTTTTTTTGTTGCGTTATTTTATTCTTATTGCTTAGTAGCTAAAAGAGTGAAGTTGAACTAGTGATAAAGTCAAGATTCAAAGACTTAAGTTGAGTGTTCTGACGTTTCATCTTAAGGCGTCAAGGTTGTTCAAGTTGTGTCGTGTATTGCATCACGTGGTTCATGATGTGTGTGGGGAGGGGCTTGACAGGTTCATGATGTGTTTGGGGAGGGGCTTGACAATAATAACCCACTTTGTGCTCTAAACGCCCCTTAATATTTCACATCAATAGAGCATATTAATTCACATATTTGAAAAAATGTCAATTATTCCTCTACTTACGTCATAAAAACACAAGATTACGAAATTTGCTTTAAAAATATAAGTATCACCCTTAGTGTGAATTTTGTGTTGCCCATGCTAGCAATACACTATTGATGTGATTCTTTTCAGAGTACGAATGATTTGACAATTTTTCTAAAATGAACACAATTAATCACCTCAAAACAGTAACCTAAAAGTGGTTGCCCTATTTAGTTCATCAAACCCAAAACCTAACGAGAAATATCATGTGCCACAAAATAGTAAATTCACTTACTGGAACATTAGAGGATTTGCAAGGGAATTTTCAGTAGAGTAAGATAAATTAGATGGTGGAAGCAATTCGACGATGTAATATGAAAAGTCCAGTAGAGAGTGAGCCGTGTTACATTTGGTTACGTTTGAACTTCATTCTTTTAACTAAATTTGTGAGATGTGTAACACGAGGGAAAGGGCAACGAAAATTGTGAGATGAGTAACCTCAAGGCAAGGGAAAATTCATAATCTTATATGCTTATGACATCAACAGATGGTCAATTAACATTTAAAAAAATGTTGGCCATTTGTGTTAAGTCTGTTGGTCCCATTTTCTAATTTTATTTAATTAATTATATTTATTGGATGTGGTTTGTTATGCTTTAGCTATTATCGGTTTTGATTTGTTTGGATTGTGCACGTTTTAATTCAGTGGGCTGCTGGCCTTTTGGTTTTGGCTTTTTTTGGTGCAGGTTGGGTTTTTTGGTTTTAGTATGCAAAAAGTTAGATTGTGATGGAGTTAACCATTTTTTGTGTATGTAATATTTTTTTGTTCATTTTGGTATTGCCAAAATGAAATTTAATATAGCTCATGAATCTTGACACATTAGAGAATTATTGTTTTTCATATTTTGACAAAGTATTGAATTATGGATTGTCATATTTTGATAAAATATTAATGGTTGAAAATATTTTCATTTTAAATCTTTTGTTTTCAGTGTTCAATATATTTTGTTATATGCAGAAAATTCATTATATATTTGAAATTTTATTTAAAAGCATACAATATTAATAATAAATGTGAAAAAATTTAAATAGTTTTTTCCACATTCTTTACGTGGCTAGAAATATATTGGCAATTAGAAAGCCTTGGCGACGTTTGGTGCATGGGCAAAAAGAAAACAAATATTATTTAAAAACAAATGTAGCGTGGGGAGAAATTTTGTTTTTGCCAACAAAAAACTTTTCGTTGGCAGAAACAGTTTTTGCCTATGAAACAAACGTGGGTAGAAAGTTTTTTTTTGCTGACATGATGATGTTCGTGGATAAAAATATCTTTCTGCCGACGTTTTTTCATGGACAAAAAATATATTTTTGCCAACAGGATGATGATCATGGGCAAAAATACCTTTATGCCGACGTTTTTCTCGTGGCTAGAAATATTTTTTCTTCCCACAATTTTAATTTGTTTGGGCATTTCTGCTGACACAACGTAAAAACAAGGACAAATGAAAAGACGACAGTGTTTCGAGTACGTGACGTGTCCACACACACAAAAAAATCGACAGAAGCTCTGTCCACTTTTTTCATAAGAATTGCCCACGTTTTCTTGCATCGGTAAAGACGAAAATTCTTATAGTGACTGTTGATCATAACACAAGATTATCAACAGACAATTGGAGATTAGTGATCAAGTCTGGTTTTTGGTGAGTTCACTACAAATGAAATAGAGCTTCTACAACTGTTGTTGATGGCAAAGAGGTCTTGCTCGAGGAGGTCATGAATGATCAAGTGGATACTTGATAGTATCACTGCCTAGTGACGATGGACTTAAAGGAAGTTGTTTCCTGGTGAATATGTGGCAATCTTAGTGAACTTATCCCTTAGTTGTATATCAGTCTATTGAGTATCATTATGTACAACATGATAGTATTCTGTGTCAATGCTAGTTACAGTAGGTCATTATCATGTACTCATATATCATTTCACGTGGCAACATACGATCTCTCATTTTATGGGTTAATGGCTCTCCAGATGTAGATGTTGTGTCATTGAATTGGATTACCAATTTTTACTGTCTGATTATTGTTTTTACTATCGGTTACTTTTGTTACTCTAGTAAATTATTAACCCAAGTGTGAACTTAATTCATCGTTAATGATGACTTCCTTTTTCAATTTGACATTTTAGACCGAAAAATGGCCATTCGTAGAAATTTCCTTCATCAATTCCTCTCATTAGTTGTTATAAGCACCAAAGCTCTGAAATATTAGCTTCCTATAAGACAATTCTTGAAACAATACCAACGGAAGAGAAAAAGAAGCAGTGATCCTAACATGATATAACTAAACTCGTTGAAAAAAATAGAATAAATAAATTAGTCTTTTTTATGAATGTTTTGAACTGCATATATACTTGTAACTTATTTCTACATAACAAAATTAGATAAAGCTCGCTCTCTCAGTACATATACTTATGATCTCTGCCACTGTTTTTAAATGTAATGAAATCTCACATTTTACTTCTCTTGTAATATATGAACATCTAAAGGACCATTGTTTTAATTTATTACTTGGTAAGACTTGCAAACTTCCAATTGTACTTCATTAAACCTACGAATATTCATTTGCCTAACTTTTTATTTATTCCGAAACCTCTAGCTAAAATAGATGTGGTGGTGGAAGAAGTTACTTAAAATCTTTAATTTAGAGTTCTATATGTTCAAGCATCAAATTTTGGGCTTTATAAATAGCCAACTTCTTGGTTTTGAATCTTCACATAGCATAACCCATCGTGTTTTCCTTGGTTATACTATATTCAAAGGTCTAGTTAGGTTAACAAATTTTAAAGTTTTTGACATGACCAAGCTCTCTTTTCATGTGTTGTTTTGCTCAATTTTTTATGCTTTTGTTCTTTTGCTTTCAAGTCCTGCAGTTTCTCAAGAAGTTGGTAAGAAAATTCCTTGTTTCGTTTGTATATGATTTGACTTTTCGTGTTCTCCCATTCATTCTTAAATTGAATGCAATGTTCTATATTCGCCTCTTTGGCACTTTTCTTTAAAAAGAAAAAGAAAAAGGCATTTTTGACATATTACTTAAACTTAGGGGGAAAGTTAAAATTTAAGGGAACATATTACGAAAACCAAAGTTAATAGAAACTAAAAAGTACTTTACAACAGATAAATCTAGATAATGGATTCTTAATAATCAGGAGTGCAAGTCAAGTAATAACTAAAAAGGCAAATCAAGTCAACTAAATAAGACACTATCCTTTCACTTTAGCCTTACCAACGAGCTAAAAACTAATTTAATTGATTTAATTAAGTCCAATCCAAGTGCAATTAGAATTTGACTCGCCTATATCTAAACTGATCTCTTTTGTCTTAGTGAATGGAATTGGATATAGATATTCATTTTAGAGATTGAGTTGGCACACTTGATTATATTTGGATCATTTGTTCAATATGAGCCAGATCCAAAACTTGATCTAAATTTTGATAGTTTCTTGGGTTGAGCTTTTAAGATCAAGTTAAGCTAGATTGTCTCCTTGATGTAGGTAAATTTCATTGACTTGTTTGATAATAATTTTTTCGATAACATTTAATCATAAGATAAAAGTTGAACGATTCAATGCGTGAGTTTTCCTTTTTACTTATTTAGTATGTTTAACATGTGTTGACTAATTATATAAGATGTTTTATAATAGATCTTCTACACATGATTAAAAACTTTGAAAAAATAGTTTAAAGAGCGAAAAAAAAAGTACTTTTCAACCAAATAAAACTTTTTTTTTTTTACATTGTAGTTAGATGGTGAAAAATAATTCAAAAAATATGAAAACAAATAAAAAAAACATAAAGTATATATAGAACATTTAACTTAATCATCTTCCAAAACTATTTTATACAGTAAATTCAAACATTGTAAATATTGAAAAATGGCATTTTAAAATCAATATTAGAATACAATGAAATCAATTTAATCAACCAATTACTTGCCCTTCTATTGTTTTCCATTTTGATGCAGATAATGAGAGTGGGTTTAATTATGACGAAGATGGAAACAAAGGGCCATCTCATTAGGGAGAACTTAAAGAAGAATGGCATGAATGCAAAACTGGAAAAATGCAATCTCCTATTGATTTATTGCACAAGAGAGTTCAAATTGTAGACAAGTTTGTGGACTTCAAAATTGCTTATAATCCTACCAATGCAACTCTTATGAATAGAGGTCACGATATAATGGTATGTACAAAATACTGTTTGTTAAATTCTAAATTTCATCCTCATAATTTGATAAAAGAAAAAGTTAGAAACAAATTGCCACATGGCAAATCATCAATCATTGAAAGCTGACTATGCTGCATGAAATTGCACTTAATTTTTATTAATCACTCATAAACATGCCATAAATTTTGGTTTTATTTGAATTTGTAATAACAAGTCAATGTTCTTATTGTTTCAAATGATGAACAGTTTTAGTCTGATACTGAAATATATATTTAACCTAAATTTAACAGTATTTTGTTATGGTTAAGTTTGTAGCTAAAATGGAGTGATGATGCTGGATATATTGAAATAAATGGAACACGATATTTTCTCAAACAATGTCATTGGCACTCTCCTTCCGAGCATACTATCAATGGTGACAAATTCGCTTTGGAAGCTCATTTAGTGCATCAAAGCCACAATGGAAATATTGCTGTCATTGGAATTCTTTATCATCTTGGACATTCTGACTGTTTCTTATCCACGGTAAGTATCATCAAACTCTTAACCACTGTTTTAATATAATAAAATCTATCGTTTGATAGTTTTCATCTTTGGTACACTTCTTTTAGTGATACATAATTTATCATAATAGTTCGTTCTAAATTTTGTGTTATATTTGTCAATTCTTTTACATTGGATTATACCCTACTAAATATATACACTTTATATTTTGTAACTATATTGAAAAATGTTTAGCTACTAAAGTATATAGTATTGGTCAATTCTTAGATCGACTTAAGATTAATATTGAAAAAATTACTTGATCTTAAGTTAATCTAAGATAACTTATTTTCCGAAGCTACGAAAGTTCAAATTAATAAAATTATTTTGACAGATCAAGGAGCATTTGGAAGAAATTTCAGAGACAAACGAATATATAGAACTGAATGTTATCGATCCATCACTGCTAGAAATGAAAAGTAGTATATATTATCAATATTTTGGCTCTTTAACGATTCCTCCATGTACTCAAAATGTACTTTGGATTATCGATAAAAAGGTAAGATTTTAAAAATTCAATTCTATATATATATTAATCTAAATATATTGTATTTATTTTGGTCCTTAATTTTTTCTTTTTGGATGATATAAGTTAGGAGTGTTGCACCGGACCAACTAGAGTTACTTAGAGTGGCAGTTCATGATGTAAGTCAAATAGTTTTATGTTAATTATTTTTCTTTTGTTTTGTTTTTATAATATAAACTTAAAATCACTACTTATATAATGAGTATCCGTAATCTACTTTGTCCAAGGTGTTTTTGTAACGACCCAAGCTTTTCTACTAAGCTCAAGTCATTACTATTTAGATAAACATAAACTTTTTTTTTTTTGAAATTAGCAGATAGTAAAATATGTGAAAAACAATGAAATTCTTTATTAAATAATCAAATAACTAGTTGAAATACTAATTTGGGCCCAAAAATGTAGTTAAGAAAAATACTTAGAAATAAACACGAGTTTCAAAAAGTTCTAAACATAAATTACTGGTAAGTGTGGAAGAAGACTGGACTATCCCCTATGGCGAGCCACGGTCGCTCCTCATCATTCGCCACCTTGACTTTCATTTACCTTAGCCTGTAAAATTAAATATAGAGAAAAGGGTGAGTGTAACTTTTACTCAGTAAGGAACCCACTATTAGTCCTGTTAGATGTTTGCTAAATCCTTATTAGAGCCCTGCAAGATGGTACCGTCAAACTGTTGTATCCCTGAAGGCACGGTATCCAATGATCCACTAGGGACACCAATGGGCTCTTAGTGACCGGAAAGGAAACAGCCTATGGGAGAGTTGGGCTATAAGTGATCCCGTCGAATTACACATAAAAGTGATATCGTCGAATGACACATAAAACTGACACATAGGCATAAATATGTGGTAATCCCGTAGGACACCCTTACTGTACGACTCTAACATACGTTTAACATAACATCGTAGCCTATAAAAAATATATCATCTTGTAAACATCATATCTCAGTCAAACATAACCACTCATATCATGTTTAATCACAATATGGTCACCGAAGTAACCATATATAAGGTCATCTCGAATAGTCAGTCAAATAGTCATAACATACCTCACCATAATACAAAACTCATATTCAAAGTAGGGTCTAATAGGAAAATCCCTTACCTGGAGATTAGCTATTCCAAAATTATCTCAGCTTTCCAACAAGCAAACCTAAGAGTTGGTGTTGAATCCCAATTCAACTTTGGATAGATAAATTCCACAATTTGAATCTTTCAAATTAGCCAACCAACCCAAATGGTTTAAATAGATTGCAAAAGACTAAGACTAAACGCAGCTCGGCTAGATGAGGCTTCAACTCACGTCTTGGGACTCGTGGCTCACGTTCGGCTGGGGCGTGAAGGAGCGACTCGTGAAACGGTTGGGGTCTAAAACGCGGCTCACGTGTACGGCTTGGTGGAGATGGTAGCGACTTGCTCTCGGCTTGGTGAGGAAGGAAAAGACGAGCGACTCGAGTACTTCAGACGAAGGCTTCGCGTGGCGTGGTGGTAGGAGTTGACCTAGGGTAATGGATCAACGAACGGAAGGGACTTCAACGTAGATGGTGTCGTGCGTGGAGGAGAGAACGATGCTAAGCGGCGGACGAAGGCGTGGACGAATGAGGATGTCCGGCTTTGGTCTCTAAACAGAGTCTTCACCCGACTTGACCAAACGTGAACGGTTGCGACGGTTTGAAACTTGGCTGCCGGTGATGAATGGGTGGTGGCTAGGGTTTGTACAAGGATGAAGATTGAAGAAGATGAAGTGCACACCATCCAAGGAGTCCTATTTAATAATAAAATATATTATTATTATTTCTCTTCCCTTTCTTTTTATTTTCCCTAAAATAACTCCAACTCTTTCCTTTTCTCTTCCATTTTCAATTAATTTCTCCTCTCTCTTCATTAATAACTCAATCAAATCATCTTCTTTTTATCTTTCCAAAATCCAATATTCTTTTTAATAATTATATTATTCCCATAACATAATTATATATACATATATTTTTTTCCCATAACTTTATATATATATAACCAACCAATCCTTAAATCTCACCATCAATTCAATAATTAACCACATTCCTTTCAAAAATCTTTAATAAATCTTAATCTCCACAAAACAATTTATACCTCAAATTATCTAAAATAACACCCAATAAATCTAAATTGAATAAAAATCCGAATTTCCAAAATTTGTGGGTGTTACAGTTTTAGAGAAATAATAAGGTATGAAAACTCAAAAAATTATTATTTTTTCTAGTTTAATTAAAAATTAACGTGTTTGCTTAGAAAGGATAAAATCATTTTAAAGGTTTGATGTTAAGCAAGAATGCATTTTTTAGAAGAAAAGAACTTAGAAACTAAATGATTATTCAGTTTAATTTAGAGGAAGGTTATATTGCAAATTTAATATCTCTTTTAATATCTCTTTTAAGTTTCATTTCTATTCTAAAAATGTGTTTACTAGCCAAATCTAAATTGAAAAGAAAACTAATAATGAGTTTATGTATTTTAAACTTTTTTTTCTTTTAATTTCTTTTGACAATATGTTTTATAAAGAATTGAATCTAAGACCTCGAGACTAATATTAAAAATTTATTGGATATACATACTTACACGAATGGTGAATATCAACAACTACTAAATAAGTATGGGTTATTATAGTGGGTATATTTTGAAAATCTTCTGAACTAAATGATTGATTGTGGTCAAAAGTATTAGATGGTTTTCTTTTTTAAGGAAATCAACTTCTTCATTGAAAGGCAATTAGTGAATATTCCTATCAAAAGTAATTGTGAAAGAAAACTTTTATTAAATGTTTTATTGTTATTGTCAATGGTATTTAGTGTTCAATAACTTCTTTTAGGAAACTACTTTGTAGTAGCTTAGTTTTCAAATTAGTCTTAATAATAGGAAGGATTGTGGATGAACAGTGAGAAGAGATAACAATAGTTGGATAGCAATGGGAGGAAAAATGGTTAAGACTAAGTAGAAGTTTTGAAGGTCTACGAGGAGGTCAACATGGGAAGGAAAAAAAAAATGTCTATCAGCGATAAAACCAAATTACATGAGCACTCACTCAAAGCTTTTGATTTCTCTTGTTTTTTCATCGGTCTCCACAACTAGAGAATATAAGAAATATAAGAATATAAAATAAAATTAATTAGAGTAAGCGCATTAAATCTTAAAATGTTGCTAATTAATACAATTGAAAACAAAAAACATAGGCTCCTTTTATTGCCCATGAACTTTCCAAAACCTTTTCAATATAGAACAAAACTCACGACTTTCCTAAACCCTTTCAATGTAGGACAAGTCCATAACTTTCCTATACCTTTTTATGTGAGAAAATAGCACTTTTCTAATATTTTCCCAAAAACTCAATAAATTTCACCTTGGTAACATATTTAAAGATTTCATAGCTTCTGCAAGATTCATTGTCTTCATCGACAATCATAATTCTCATTTCATAGAATTATAACCTACTTCACAATAAAAATAGACCACTTAGAATTACGACCTGTCAAGATTTTCATTTTCCATCAAATTTCGATAAAATCTTATTGAGATTTATGGTGCAACCTTCTAACTACTTGGCTCACTTGAAAGTCTTTTAGCCATCAACATAACTTCTAACACACCTTACAAACTTGTGGACTCACTAACATCACATCCTTTATTATGATAAAGCGGACATACCACGAGGATGAATTATGACTTCTTGAGAGGAAGTCAATGTCTCCCATGACATGAAAGTCAGCATCTAATCTAGAGCAATTTGATAAACTTGCTTTATTTTTTATGTGCTCAAACTACACATCCCAACAACCTATCTTTAGCTCAAAAAGACTATCCTTTTTTAATTTCCTATCAAAATCACTCTTTGGATTGCACTAGAACATCATTACCGTTTAACTTGGACTCAGGTAGACTTGCATTGATACATCCTTGATTTCCACTTGCTACAAGCTGAAGTACAATCCTTCCATCAAATTTATCCACATCAAACTTTACTGGACTCATAAAGTTTGACAAACATCTACTTCAATCTTAGGAAATAAGGTAATTGTGATCAACTCACACTATACAGAAATACCGCAACTGACTTTAGAATATTATTGATTTATTTGTGTGTGTATATATATATGATAAATATTATTTTGTACCACCTAATTTTAGGGGTTTTTTAGAGTTTTTATTGATTTAAGTCATAAACTAATTATAATTGTATCGGTATTTTAAGAGGTATTTTTAAAAATAACAAAATAAATTAAAATATTTACAAGTTATAGCAAAATTTTGAATTCTCACTGATAGTCTTTTATCACTATAGCATATCAATGACTATCAGTAATAGAATTTGCTATAAGTTGTAAATATTTTATAAAATCTACTATTTTTAAAAATTCTATTAATTTAAACCTTAATTTTTATAATGTATATCATCTAGAAAATTTGATGATTTAAATTGTCATATTTATGAAATTTTTGGGTTTAAATTGAGGTATTATGAAATATCAGTGTTTAAATAGGTTCTACCTCAAAAGTTCAAAGTTTTAGATTAATAAAATTTAGTTTACAGTTTAAATTGGTAACTCCAAAGTTCATAGATGTTTGCCAGACTTTTTTCAAGGCAAATTTGGAAGTTCACCATAAGACCAAGCTAAGTCAAACCTCATCATTCCAAAAGATACATCAAAATAAGCTTCCATTTAATTATCACATATATAGAATCAAAATAATGCATAAAGAAAAATGCCCAAAAAGCACCCAAAAAATGTGAAAAAGGATAAAAATAATGCCTTCAATAGAATGAAAACTTGAGATGTATAACTTTGGAGCTGAGAAGGCGAAAAACTTTAGGAGAGAGAAGGAAGAAAAAATCTTGAATCAAATTGGTAGTCTAATTTATATCAATACATATAGAGATAATTTATATCAAATTATATTTTCAATAGAAAATACATAAATAAATGAGGTTTCTTTAAAAAAATATAACAAATCGATAAAATATTTACACTCTATAGAACAATTTTAAAAATGAAAAAAGTCCATAACCCCACAATGCAAAATACCAAATAATTAATCGATCACACATGCGCGTGAAAAACATGGTACACGATCGTTCAAGTATTGGTACACACAATTGTTTAACTTTTAGTACACGATTGTGTACCAAATCTAAACGGTACATGGAGTGTTGCGAGTCCCCTGTTTGTTGGAATGAGGTTGGTGAACAGAGGATGATTGGTCCCCATTTAATTTAGTTTATCAATGAAGCCATACGAAGATTAGAGTCCATATGTTGACAGTACAGAGCATACAAAAAAGTTATGGTGATGTGTATGGAGTAAGTGTCACGCCCGCCCCAAATGTCACTTCTTGTGACCAAATAGAGGGGTGCCGCCTAGACACCCGTCGTGTATCTCATCACGAGATGACGTGATGAACGCCTAGTAAGCGGAACAACTCACTTTAACTTGTCTCATCGCAAAGCCTTAAAGACTTCTAAACTAATTGCAGTAGAAATACGTAAACTTAGATTGTACTCCATCACCAAGGTTTCAACACTTAACTCAAATTCAACTACTAAGCGATAAGTACAATATTTATACATCGGAATAAACATAACTTCTTTTTATTAACATAACACTTTATACAGAGTTTGCTCTTAATAATTACATTCCTTTCTTACAACAGTAAAACCCGAGTCATTCAAACCCACACACCTTCATTCACCAAGGTGCTACTTCTTCATGTCAAGATGTTTAGGAGTATAAGAACCATTTTATTATTCTTCTCCTTGATCGCCCAGCAACCTAACTCAAGTACAATCTTTAGTCTCTTCACTATTTGCTCAGCTCTTCCACTTATCGTCTTTGGCTACACAAAATTATGTTGTTGCCCTTGGCACTTCTTCAGTGCCCTTTTTGATAAGGACGGAAGTTCTTACATGCTGACTCCTTAAACGCGAGATGGAAAGACACAGCTTGCTCGTCGAACAAGTTTACATAACAATCCACCTTTTCCTCTTTTACTTGGCTTCTACGCCTGATAACCATTCTTTAGTAAGCTTCAACGTCTGACAACCTAGCTAGAAGGGAAAAACATAAAACGTAAGTTAAAGACTTAGTGAGTGATAGGTTTAAGAAATACCTTTTTAGGGAATACAACGATTTCAATAACAACAGTCTTAATCTCATGAACACAAGCATCCATTGCTTCAACATAAATTCTCATTACAGATTTTAAGCACAAGGATCACAAATAGTTCAAGGCGTTTTCGTTCATCAAACATTCACCATTCACCATTGGATATTGGGATTCTCCCATCCATATCTAATGGCCTAGACTTGGGATTCACCTCACCACTATTTACCTGCATAGACCTGGGATTCACTTCACCAAAGTCACACGTCAGTAGCTTGTAACATTCATTCTCATCTCAGACTTGGGATTTGCTTTCACTAGCATCTCATAGCTTAACATGGGATTCACTTCAATAGCGTCTCACGATAAACCTAGAATTTGCTTTCACCAACGTTTCACAAATTCATTCCATGCCTATATTTGGGATTCACTTTACTAGTGTCTAGCTTTCAAGTACACAACTCATTCTCGCTCAGATCTAGGATTCATTTCACTAGCATTTACCTGCCTAGACCTGAAATTCATTTTCACTAGTGTCTTGCATTAAAACTTGGGATTTTTACCAGCGTCTTGCGATAGATCAACAGCACCACACATCTCACGATCAATACCAACAAATGAGAAATGTTTTGTTTAACAACTTACTTTCAACGCATGATGATCTTCACAACAATAACACAATATCATACAGTAAACATCAACAAAAGGTTACAAAAGAATATTTTTTGTACAATCGTTTGTAAAGTACTTCTTTCATTTACAAGAATCATAGATGCAAATGTTTCAGGAAAAAAAAGATCATGCAATCATTTAAAAGGTCACTCAAAGAAATACTTAGCTTTAACTATTTCTCCTTTTCTCTTTTGGCTTTCTCTTCTTGCCTGGCTATTCCTTCAACCAACCTCTTCAACACTCAAAACCTTCTCTTAGCAACTTTTTAGAGTGTCTAACATCTCATGCTTTCTCCTCTCGACCCTTAGGTCTTATTATAGTGACCTTTCACATCCATGGGTCACTTTCACACTTTATACATGTCACTTTACCACTTTGCGGCACTATGCAACCAACTTAAGTTCAACTCATAAGCCAACTATTACTTTGTGATTAGAAATTTTCCTTAAGACGCCAACCTTATCTCTTTGGAATACTCAACCCATCTAACTCTCTATACGGGGACACTAAAAGAAAATGAAACTATATCAACCCAGAAACACATCAAAATAAACAAAGTTAGGAAATAGAGCTTATCTTGATGCCATAAATTCTATGTCGACAGCGGTCATCTATCCTAACGTAGTGTTGAAGATGTCGGGACAACATAACACCTCTCTGATGCAATGTACAAAAATGTTGAGGAACATTTCATTTGAATAATAATATATCTTTTCCCGACACCATGTATGTAAAAATCAGGAATACCCCAGCTTAATGGTGTCGAGAAAAATATATATTATTATTTAATTTTTGGTTAATTGACATCTACATGCATGACGTTGGGAATGGATTAGACTATGTTGATGTTATCGTTGACCACGTCAAATAAAATTTAACCTTTAAATAATTATTTCAACCTTTCTCTGACACCATAAGTGAGACGTTGAGATTGGGTAGACTATGTCTGACGTAATGGTTAACCACGTCGGAAGAAATTATAACGTTTAAAATATTTTTAAAATTTTCCCCAAAGTCATAAGTGAAACGTTGGGATTGAGCACAAGTAATTCCAACATGTTCACGAGAGAGAGAGAGAGAGTTGTTGTTGTCGTTGTCACCATCTGATGTTTCTTACTCGTCGCCATCGTGTTCTAGCGTCCACCATCCTCCTTTCACTGCCGTCACTACATTTTAGGTAAAATATGCTTATTTTTAAAAGTAAATGTATGATTGATATTGAATTTGTTTGCATGAATAAAGTATAGATTGTATATTCTATATTGAAAGGGTCGTTGTCGTCGTTGTTGCATTAAATTGTATGTATAGATTATATATTGAAATTGTTGGAAGTTTATAAATTAAGATGTATATGAATCGTTTATGAATTAAATTGTATGTATATTGAAAATTGTAACAAGTTAGAGTTTAAATTATTGAAATTGTATGTAAAAATTGGAAAAATGTATTGAAATTGCAATTGTTATAGAGGGGGCAGAGTTGAAATTGTATTTAAATGTATTGAAATTGTTGAATTGTTGAAAGTGAAAAAAATTTAAACTGTTGAAATAGTTTTAATACGTCAAATTTTTTTTATTGATTTGTTGTGGCTATCCTGTAGTTATGGTAGCTTGTAGTTTTTTTTATTTGTGACTATGCATTGTTTGTTGGAATTAAGTGTTAGTTAGAATCTGTGATTATGCCTTTACTGGTTTATAATTTGTTAGAAGTATTAGATAGCTTCTGAATCTTGTTAGTTTGAAGTGTTAGGTAGGTTGGAAAGATTGAAGTAATTATATGTGATTAGATTGTTCTGGCTATCCTGTAGTTAAGGTAGTTTTTTTTGTTTAAATTTAGATGTAGTGAAAGCTCGGATATTGAATACTTGTGAGGTGTAGCTTATTCATGGAGTAATTTTGAGAATTTGTGTAATGCCTCAAAAATTTAGATAATTTTTGGAGTTAATTATCTTAGTTTTGTTTAATTATGTTTAATTTAGGGGAATTATTAAAAATGGTAGATTTTACAAAATATTTACAACCTATAGCAAATTCTATCACTGATAGTCATTGATATGCTATAGTGATAAAATATTATCATTGATAAAATCCAAAATTTTGTTATAGCTTGTAAATATTTTAATTTAATTTGCTAATTTTAAAACTGCTCCAAAAATATATGTAAATATATATCCTATAAGGAAAAGAAAAAGAAAAAGAAAAAGAAAAAGGAAATAATAATGATACATATTATTATTTCGGTCTATAAATAGCATTGAAATGCTTAAATTGAAAAGAGAAACATAAAAAGAAAAGATTCTTCATCTTGGAATTGATTTTGGTTGCATGCCTTTAGAAATCCCCTTTGGCAAATTTTGAATATTCAAATGACATTTTTTTTTCCATCAAGGTTGAATTGTTTTCAACCTCAATTTTGGGTAAGTTAATTTGAGAGAATTTTTGAATGAAAGTCTGTTAATTTTATTAATTAAGATGCTGAAATTTTCTTTTATGATTAGGATTGAATTAAATGGAGAATTTTTACTGTCACCAAAGGGATATGTTTAGATAATCTCAAGTAAGAGATTCTACTACTCGACTTTTGAAACAGAATTAAGGCTTGTATGTATTTTTCATTATGCATTGATGTAGCTAAGATGCATAATGTGACATATATGGATGATTAAAATACATAGCTACCATAGATGACTGGTATATATGTTATGACTGAGATATGATATGACTAAGATATGTTATGACTGATATGACTATGTTATGATGCATGATATATTAATCACATGATAAGGACGTTATGATTGATATTCTTGCCAAGTTATGATGTTTATGTTATGCTACATGTTATAGACTGTGGTGCTCTGTTAACTTTGTCTATTAGAGTCGTACCGATATGGGTCTTCTTTGGGATCATCACTTTATTATGATTGAGTGATTCGACGGGATCACTTCTAGCCCAATTCTCGACCAAAGACTAGTTTATCTTAGGCATTTTTTCAGGTAACCGAAGACCAGTTTCTCTTAGGTGTTTCTTCGTGTTCACTGAAGACCAGATATGTTCCTACGGGTTCACTAGATAATGTTTGTTTGGGAGCACGATAGGTATGGAATACTTCCCCACGGAACCCTAATGGGAAGTTAAAGAGACACTTGGTGAGACTAATAGTGGGTCTCTTACTAAGTATATGTTTATGCTCATCCTTTTCTATGTCTAATATTTCAGGCAAAGGTAAAGATAGATGAAAGCTGGCGAGTGACAGGAAGGATCCGTGACATGCCATATTGGGACATAGTTCTGCTTCCTTGTTTATGTATCATTTTTTCAAGATTTTGTTTTTAAACATATTTATTTAAATTTATTTTATTTTTTAAAAAAATTATTACCTGTGCGAGTCATGTTTTTACTGTATTTTACAAAATTTATAAATTTTATGTCGTTCGAATATTTATTTAATACAATTTTTTTTAAAATTTTAGTTTCTCTCTTTTCAAGAAAGTGTCTTTTGCTATTGGTCTTTTGAGTAATGACCTCATCTTAATATAAAGAGTTGGGTCGTTACAATTTAAGAGGAGGAATATAAGACTAATGAAACCTATTTATGTTGTAGGTTTTTAACCATGGACAAGGGTTGGATGAAACTTAAGAATAAGTTCTCGATTGATTATAGAGAAGGAGTGTCCCCAATTTTTAGAGGTTACGAAGTATCACATCAATGAGTATGAACGAACAAGGTGTCTATGCAAGAGATGTATGAATTCAAATTGGGACTCATTAGAGTGTGTAGAGCGATATTTATTAACAATTGGAATATCCCCCTCCTATATAAATTGGGCGTACACGGAGAACCAGTTATGAATGAACTAGCAGTGACCCTTTACATAAAGGAACTAGCAATAACCCTTTCCATGAAGGAATTAGCAGGAACCCTTTTCTTGAAGACAATGAAATGTTGGGTATGTTGGGATTTATGTCCTAAAACTCGTAGATTGTAAATATAATTCATTGACTGTTATTAATAAAGTGTTATTATTGTAATAA
>JBBPDI010000005.1:5521448-5534215 GCA_037974545.1 Cucumis variabilis
ACTTTTGCTTTTAAAAGAATGCCTTTTGGACTATGTAATGCTCCTGCGACATTTCAAAGATGCATGTTAAGCATATTCACAGATTTCTTAAGAAAATACATAGAAGTGTTCATGGATGATTTTACCGTTTATGGGAATGATTTTGATTCTTGCTTGAATAGTTTAGAATTGATCTTAAAGAGATGCATAGATACTAACTTAGTGCTTAGCTTTGAAAAGTGTCATTTCATGGCCTCTCACGATATAGTACTAGGACACTTAGTATCATCTAAGGGAATAGAAGTTGACAAAGCTAAGATTGATGTGATCTTAAATTTGCCCTACCCCACTTGTTTGAAAGATGTTGGATCATTCTTAGGTAGTGCTGGTTTTTATAGAAGTTTCATAAAAGATTTTTCTAAAATAGCTTTGCCTTTGATAAATTTACTTCAAATAGATGTCCCTTTTGTCATTAATGATAAATGCATGCATGCCATCGATACTTTGAAAAATAAATTGACTTCCTCTCCTATCTTACAGACACCTAATTGGAACTTACCATTTGAGATAATGTGTGATGCAAGTGACTATGTATTAGGTGCAGTACTAGGACAAAGATAGATAACAAATTGCATGCTATATATTTTGCATCTCGTATTCTAAACTCTGCTCAAGCTAATTACTCCACCATTGAAAAAGAGTTTTTTTCTGTAATCTTTGCTCTTGATAAGTTTCGTAGCTACATAATAGGATAAAAATAACTGTGTACACTGATCATGCAGCTATCAAATATTTTGTAAACAAAAAAGAGAGCAAAGCAAGAATTATCAAATGGGTACTCTTACTTCAAGAGTTCAATTTAACAATCAAAGATAGAAAAGTTGCAAACACCTTCTCTAGATTCAGTACTCCGAAAGCCATAATAAGTGACCAATGAACCTACTTTTGTAATCGGACCATCGAGGCATTAATGAAGAAATATGGAGTCCAACACCAAGTTTCAACTTTGTACCATCCTCTAACCAATGGCCAAGCAGAAATTTTAAATCAAGAGATAAAATCCATTCTTCAAAAAATTGTTAATCCTAATAGAAAAGACTGGAGCCTTAGATTGAATGTTGCACTTTGGGCTTATAGGACAACTTACAAAACACCCAAAGGCACAACACCATTTAAATTAGTGTTTGGTAAAGCATGTCATCTTCCCATAGAATTAGAACACAAAACTTTTTGGACTATTAAAGAGTGCAACTTATCTCTTGAAAAAGCTGGCAAGAATAGATTGTTAGAATTTAGTGAGTTAGAAGAACATAGACTTGATTCTTATGAGAACTCTAAGATCTATAGGGATAAAACCAAACTTTACCATGATAAACAGATCCTTAAAAAAGAGTTTAAAGTAGGGGATAAAGTGCTTCTTTATAACTCATCTTTATCTTTCATGCCGAGCAAACTAAAATTCAAGTGAATTGACCCATTTGTTGTTTCTAATGTCTTTGATTATGGTGCATTTGAGATTATAAGTGAGAAAACAGGAAAAATTCTCAAAGTAAAAGGGCATAGACTCAAAATCTTTATTGAAGGAGAACTTACATCGTCCCAAGTGTGCAAGATCACACTTCTCCTCCCCGCCTACACATGAGTTGGTAAAGTAAACGGTCGAGCAATCGACCTGAAAAATTTGTGCTTCTTGGAGGCAGCCATGCGTCAATTTACTTGCTTTCTTTAATTTTAGTCTTTCTTTTGCTTTTACTTTCTAGTTTTTAGTTTTTTCTTTCCAATAAAACTACGAAAATTTTCTTTCTTCTTACAAGAATAAGTCTTGCCCAAACCACACCTTACAATAAAGAGGAGTAAATAATTTCTTCATGCAAGCTTTCCACCAAGCAACCATCAAGAATCATCCAGAGGAGTACACTGTTTTCCTTTCTCTCTCCCTTTACTTTGCTTTCAAAAGTTTTTAGGACAAAATAAATTTTTAAGAGGGGGTGGATTGCATATTTCTTGATAATTAGTTGAACTTGCAAGTGTATGGAAATGGAGTACTTTTTAAAAAAAAATTTCAAACTTTTTCACAAAAAGTTGCATATCTGCCCAACCCTTGAGTTAAGCTCGAGTTTGTGAATGGTCATAATTTAGAAATAATTGTCATATTCTGAATGTATCTGAATACCATAAATAGAATGAGTAGAGAATGACTTGCTATCATTTTTTGTTTTAACCCCTTTCTAGCCATACCATATTGAAATATGAATGCTTGAATGACAATGGTATGCTTGCTTTAATTATATGATTGCATGTATTATACAATAATGCATGGACACATTTCTAGCCTTGTCTTCTTTGTTGTGTTATTATGATATGTCTATAATACACTTAGTCCAAATCTAGACTAGATAGAGTTCAAATAGGATAGAAGTTTCTCTTTAGAAGTTGAGAGGGCTTTAACACTGTTGTGTTTTCAACATGATTTGGGAACCTCTTGCCTAACCATAAGAACTAGATCCCTTAGAAAAGATTAGGCATTGATGAAACTTCTTATCACCTTGAAAGGAGAAATCAATCTAGAAACTAAGTTTAGAACCATATAAAGGTAGCCCACGGGTTCTAGCAAGGCCAAGTTACCACTCCATACCAAAGAAAAAAAAAAGAAAGGCTTGCAAAAAGAGTAATTGTATACACAAAAAAAAGGTGAGGCAACCAAGAGCAAAAAGAAAAAAAAATGTAAAAAGAAAGAAAGAAAGAAAGAAATGCAATATGCATTGAAAAAAAGAGCTCGTAAAAAAATGAGAGGTTGGGGAGGTTAATTGTGTTGGGTTCCCTGACTATCAGAAAATTCACTTTTAACTTAAGTAAAACCAGATAACCTTCTCTTAGTGTTCTAAACATAGCATCTAGTCTGATGAGGGCTTTGAAAAGAGGAAGAATCATCCCCATTCCATAAGTAGAGGGAAAATGAATCTAAGGTGTTTTAAATCTTTTTATAGAATATCTAGCATCCAAAGTAGCAACACTTGAGCGTCTTTCTAAAACTTGCTTGTTTCAAACAAACTTAGTTAAATCCAAACCTCAATCGATAATTTGTAATCTCTTTGATAATTTGAACTAGGTTTAAGCATAAGTTTGGATGGACTGTTAATACATTGAGTAACGCCGCCTATTTAACTTGTTAGAAATGTATCACCTATGTATTTGCATGATTGTTTGTTTTTCTCTCAAGTTGATGTTTGCTTCTTGTGCATGGTGCTTGACTGTTTGATATTAGACCCTTACTTTGCTCAGGACGAACAAAGCTTAAATGCGAGGTAATTTGTTGGGGAAAATATTGACCCATTCAAAGATAGTTTATTCTCAATCCTTATAATGCATATATTCACTATTTTTATATTTTATGTAGAATATGAAAGTAGACTTCAATACGAACCCAACAACATGAAAATCACCTAATTCGGAGTTCAAACGAACAAGAACGAGCAAATTAAACATAAGGGGACATTTTGATAAATATAGAAGAAGATTGACACGTGTCACCCCCTTACTCGTGCACGACCAGCCTCGAAGTCACAGGTTCAAACCTCACCAGACGCATTTTTAATCCATATTTTTTAAGACAAAAATGACGTCATTTTGCCTTCTCAACGTGTGCGTCCCTCAAATCACGGTTTCAAATCTCTTCTCACACACAAATTAATCATCTCATTTGATCCCTTAATTCGTGTCTTTCCATCTCAGCCTATCTTTGTGTGCCACGTGGTGCAATATCCTCGTGTGCGTCCCTTAGTCACCTGAGTTCGAATTCCAGCCAACGAATTTTCATTTTTTCTCACTTTTCCACTGCATGTTCATAATAATTTGCCAAATTTCTAAAAAATTCTTCATTTTTCCGTGATTTTAAAGTAGGAATGGGACTTGAGAGTGTAATTTTGGGCCCATTTGCTATAATTTCCAATTTTTTTTCTATAAATACCTATAATAACTTCTAATTTCATATAGAATTCAATTCCATTCATCATTCCCTAAAAAAATTACTCCCAATTTCTCCCAAATTCCAAATTCTTTACCCTCATTCTTCTATAATTTTTGGATCTTCAACAAATTTTCTAAAATTATTGAAGTTGCAAGGCTAATATCTTAAGGTAATTTGGGCTTAGGTGATTCTAATTTTTTAGAATTTTATTACTTTGATTTTTTTTATTGTAATTAGGGTTTGATTAATCTTTGATCTTGATGTAATTTTCGTTGAAATCATCAATCATTTGTATCAAAAATTAGATCATTGATTCAATTTCCTTAATTCTTGTAATTTTGATTCTTGGTCTTTGATTTTTTAATTTAATCTTTGTAAGCTATTTACCTTAAGTATATCAATTAGTGCAAGATTAATTGAATTACTTGTTTCGACATAAAAATTCTCTTGATTCTTGATTGTATCTCTTCCATTCTTGAAATTGTTTGATGTCCTATAAATTTTATTTTTTCTTGAGTCAATTCTTGTAAATTAAATACATTATTTTTTAGTGTACAAATTAATTCCCATTTAATTCCTTAGTTGCAATATTATGAATGATCTTGTAATCTTCTTTAAAGAACAATTAGGGGTTTAGTTAAAATTGCAAGAATTAAACTAATCCCCATGAAATTCATCCCTTTTCTTGAATTTTGATTCAAAATTATTCCAAGATCAGGCAATTTGATCTTGTGAGAAATCAAGAAAAAAATATCCCCTCTTAGTTAGGCATGATTAAACTTCCTTTACTTTCTTTGATTCAATGATAAGATTAGATCCATGCCAAAGCCCATTCCTCACTTCTCTTATAGGAATTCAATATTTAAATTCTCCTTTATGTGAATTGTATTACAAGCCAAATTTTCCATTCTCATTCTCTCTTATGATTTTCCTCAAATTGTTTTCAATGTTTTTCTTTTCTTTTTGTCACAAATCTCATTCTTTTCAAGCATTACATTCAAGAAAGCATCTATTCGATACTCTCTTGGGTTCAACACCCGTGGTTGCACCTATCTATGGTAAAAGTTAAGGGTACACTGGTAATAAATTTTTGTCAAGGCGGTTTAGGTAAGTACTCTTTGCGACTACTTTAATTTCTGAATATAAATGTGTTGATAACGACCTTGCCTATATACTTCGCATAGTTCTTTATTTTTTGCATATCAATTCCGATCTTGTCATGTGGCAAAACCATAAGGTTGAAGAAGCCACTTGGGAGAGAGAGGATGACATGAAAGACCATTATCCTGAGCTATTCGAGGATTAGAACTTTTGAGGACAAAAGTTTTCCAAAGGAGGGAAAATTGTAACACCCCAAAAGCATTAAGTTAATTTTAATTTTTATTATGTTGAATTTTGGGTGTTATTTGTGAAATTGTTCGAATTTGTGGAAATTAAGTATTTTTGGAAGGATATTTAATTAATTTTGAGATTGAAAATTTTGGTTTTATTATATTGGTTTTGTTAAAGATTGTGTGACTTTGGTAAGATTTAATGTTATTGGTAAATTATTTTGTGTATTTTAGTAGGTTATGGAAGATTTATAATAACTTCATTTATTGGAAAAAAATAAAATATAAAATTATTATGTATTTTTTTTTTGAGATAAAAAGAAAGTTGATTGGATGGATAATTAATGGAGGAAAGAGAAAAGATTTAGGTTGTTTCAAAGAGGAAAAGGAAATAAAATTGATAATAATATTTATTGTTATTATTATTTTATTTTAAAAGGATCTTGAAGAGTGTGCCATTATTCATCTTGTTCTCCCAAGGAAAGACCCTAGTCGCTACCATTCTTCATTGTGCATCTTCGATCGACGCAACTCCTTCGCACGACGATGACCACTAGGATTAAGCCGTTGCACTGCATTTCTTCTTCGCTACGCGTCTCCGTCTGATCTCCTTAAGCCATGTATTCTCCCTATTTGCTTCATCACAAGCATACATCGTGCTGTCTCCTCCATCGTGAACCCCCTGCCGTCACAAGAGTCTGCAAGCCCTATCTGACCAAATGTATGAGGCATCTTCACTCGACAAGTTACAACAATGAAATCGAAGCCAATTGCAAAGCCTTCCTTTCAGTCTGAGTTGATCTCCCCTTTGTAAGACGTGCTTATCCCAGTCGATTTCTTCTTACCTTCACAAGTCACGTGCCTATGCTGACCGTCGAGCTGACTCTCCTCCTGCAGAGCTGGGGGAGCCATTTCTGGCTTAGTCAAAGCCAAGTTGCTGCTGGTATCTCTTGAGCCTTTTGAGTGAGTTTGTGTTGGGTTTTGTATGCCTAATTAAATATTTTTGGATCTTAAATGAATTTTCAATTAGAATAAGTTGAATTCTATTTGCTTGAAGGTTCAAGTGTAATTTGAGGAATTGAGGCTACGATTTTCCCATTCAAGGTTGTATTGGATTCAACCTTAGTCTTGGAGTAAGTTTGGATGCCTATTTAATCAGTTGGGTGATAGTTGACAAAATTATTAATTTTAATTTTGTTCATGTTTAGGAATGAGTATTTGAGAGGAAGTGACTGTCAACCAAGGATTTGTTAGTTTAGTTAATCTCCAGATAAGAGATTCTCTTATTAACCTTGACATTAAAAGTTGCATGTATGTTTTTTATAACACAGTAAAGTAGATATATGCATAATATGATAGTTAGAGATGACGTTACAAATGGCTATCTAGGTGACCATATGTAAGACAGAGACATGTATGACTAAGATATTATGACCAAGATACATTATGATTGAGGCATGCTATGGTTAGATATGCTATGCTTGATTTATGTTTGACTGAGCTATGATATATATGCATGGGCTATGGTGTTCTCTTAGGTTTATCTGTTAGAGTCGTACCATATAGGTGTCCCTTAGGATCACCAATGCTTGTGTGGCTAGTTTTGATGTGTGATTCGATAGGATGACTTACAACTCGATTCTCCATTAGGGTGATTCCTTCGGGTCCACTAAGAGGCCAGGTGTGTCCCTACAGGACCACTCGATAGCGTGCGTTCAGGAGCACAATAGTATGTGATACTTTATTATAAGACTGTAATAGGAAGTTAACAAACACATAGCGAGACTAATAATAGGTTCTTTACTAAGTATAAATTTATACTTATTCTTTTAAATGTTTAATTTTTCAAGCAAAGGTAGAGGTAAAGGAAAGCTGACGAATGACAAGAAGTGATCGCAGTTTGTCATAGGGGACCGTTTAGTTTTCTTCTTCATTTATGTTTTTCGTAATAAATTTTTCAAAAATTTATTTTAGAATCCATATTTACTTTTGATATTTATATATATTTTTATTTTTATCTTTTATAGGGCCCGAACTAGTACTGTTTTCTTTAAATATAGTATTTTCCTTTATTTTAATGAAAAAAGTTAATATTTATTTAAGTGGTAATGACCTTAGCTTAGTAGAAAAGTTGGGTCGTTACACCATCTATCTTTCACTCGAGTTGCCTTGATCTCTTTACCATCATGTCTGAGAGTATTTTCCTATGAAAGTCCTAAAAAAGTTATAATTTCTAGAGGATGAAGCAAACCCGTCCTCATCAACAATCGAACAATCACCCTCCGACGGACCTGTGTCAAAGCACTACAAAATGATCACAATCAATGGAGTAAAAGAACTTTCTCGCCTATTGCTGATTCTAAAGGATGGGCAATGATGGCCTAAGAAAAGAGATAGCAAGGAAAATTTAGGCCCTTGGAATAAAAGATGAAAGAAAGGATGGAGGAAGAAACCATTAGGGAGTTTGAGAAAGAAAGCGGCAGATTTAGTCCTTTGGAGGAGAAAGTGTGGAATCGCAAGAAGAAAAAGATAGATAATATTTCAAGGAATTTCTTCTGGGCCCAAGTCGAGGCGAGGTGAAAAGAAAAATCAAGCATAACACCTTAGAGAGGGAAGATTAAGAAAAGGAGGAGGGTGATTCACTCCTCACACCCCATATCAGAAGTAACTCATAATCGAGAAAGGAATTTACCCTTACTCAGGGGAAGTTCCAAATTTTCTTGAATCACCTATTCGAGAGGTTAGATGGGAAAGATTCTGTTAAGGGGTGACTGTAATCAGACCAAACATAGTGAAGATATTCTACATGAGACTTATTAGTGAAGAAGAACACTACACCATGGTCCAAGGGCAAAAAGTGGATTTTTGGTCAAACACCATCAATTTTCTTTATGGATTAAAAGAAAATGAGATCGGACATGGCATTTACAAGAACCCAAGATCTTGTGACATAGATTGCATTGAAAAAAGTGGCTGGGCTTGGGACAAGTTGGGATGTCATGCCAATAGGAAAACGCCAACTCTTCCAGCACTTAATTGAAAAATTATGCTTAAAGGCATGTCAGGAGTTAGAAAAACTTCCTTAGGTGGAGGCGGAAAATGGAATCTGGAAACCACCATCCCTTCACCGTGTCATCGCCATCCACAAAAAACAAGAAAAAGTTAAAATACCTCAAAACCAAAGAAAGATGTACAAAGGTTGAAGAAGTGGATGAGGATGATGTTAAAGACGAAGACGAGGAAGAGGACATCCCCACAAAAAGTAAAAGACAAGATGAGAAGAAAACCTTAGGATCAAAGAGAGAAAAATCCCTTAAGGATGAGGACTCAAAGAACATCTTGTCACAAAGTCTCATGAAGAAGAAGAGAAAGCCTGCTGACTTGACATCTTCCCCACAATTTGAATCCATAAAGACCAACCCATAAAATCAAAATCACCTACTTCCTCCCAAACAATCCAAAATACTCTTTCTTCATGGCAAAAAGATGCAACACACAATTCAAAGCTTTATTGAAATATTAGCATATGTTAGTGTGTGCCATAATCCCAACCCCTCAAGTTCTGTTAAGCTTGACAAAGTCTTTTAACACGTTTTGATCCAACAGTGCAAATGAGAATGAATCCACCAGAACGACCTCTAAAAGAACCTCTTTTGCCGCTGCAATCTTGAAAGACATGTTAAACTTTATTATCCTTTAATTCTTTTGTACATATACTTTCATTTTTTTACTTCATGTACATTATATTTCCTAGTACTTATGCTCCTTTCAATATAAGTCACAACTTTTGATACAATTCTTTTGCGTTCAGTCTTTCTTATCACAAGTTTGGCTTCGTACATTTTAGCATTCTATTTTTTCTTGAAGTTTCAATGATAACTTCAATGAAATAAGACACGCGAGATAAAGTTTTATTTGTTATTTAGGTGTTTCACTTATTAAAGAAATTTGCTTAGAAATCATTTCTAAAGTTTATTAGGTGAGCAAGCTTTACCTCAAACCCCGTTTAAAATATTTTTCTATGAATAATCTTATCATTCATTTTTAGAAATGAGGACATTGCTAATCTCTAAATTTGAGGGTGTGTAAGGTTTTTGCTAAAGTTTTTGAAAAATTTTGAAAAATTTTATATGGCTTCTTTGAAAAATAAGGCGTTTTAATAAAAGTTAAAACTGTGCCAAAAAATTAAAATTTTGAAATTTTTTGTATTTATTCATTTAATTAAAATAATAACTTCTATGCCTCCTCCCTGTGGTAAAAGTAAGAAGCATAGCTTCAAAAGTAAAATTTAGAAAGTTGAGTAATAAAAGGTGATAATAGTTATAGTTGAGGAGAGAAATGGACTCATAGAGTGTCTATGATTTTTCACTCAACGCCAAACATCTAGTATATAATATGAATAAAAAATATTCTTTCACCGAATAAAAGGATTTATAACTCTTCAAAAAATTTAACCATTTTTTATCTTGAAAATAAGATTTACTATGGAGAATGAACAAAGGTACTATGAGTATTAAGCTTTCTACATTTCGAGTGATGAACTAAGGGCGGGCAAGGTTTGTACTATAGTTGAGGAGAGAAATGGACTCATAGAGTGTCTTCATAGCAAAAAGTATGCCTTGAATAATGAATAAAACTTGATTGCATTTTAAGAAGCTTAGAGACGAAAGGAGGAAGATGAATCTTTAAGGAGGAATTGTGCTTAAGAACAAGCGTAATACTGAGTGATGCTTGAGGACAAGCATTATTCTAAATTTGGAGGTGTGATAACTTATAGAAATAAAGTTATTGTAGCCTCTTTTATAGAATAATGATTCCAAAATGTATAAGAGTTGTAGCAAAACACATATATTATGTTGAAAATACATAAGTATTTAGAAATACACATTACATAAGCGCTCACACCTGTTTTACCATGTTTTAGTGTTTGAATGTAGGTTGGTAAACAGAAAGAAAAAACGTATAAATTGCAACAGAACTCGTGCAAGTTTATGTGATAAGAACTGCGTCTAGCGAGTACAATCTTAAGGCAAGGTACCATGTCATCACGCGAGAAGCAGTTTGCTAAACGAAAACAATGGTAGTTGGAGATAATGTGACATGCCACAGATAGCTTTCGGTATACATTGCTGACATGTTCAGAAGAATTGATGTTTTTCCACCAAAAGTTGTCTATAAAAAGTCTCCTTCTTCACTAAGTAACAAACACTTGAATGAGCAATTTTGGGGGTCTAATATACCAAAACCTAGAGAGTGGAGAAAAGAAATAGTCTTTTTGCTTACTGTAAAGAGTGTTTTTTTTTTCTTCTTCAGTCATACTGTGAGTGCGAGCTTAGAGTTTGAGTGCTAAAGGTTTCATCCTCCATTTCCCATAAATTGTACTAATTTCCTTTCCCTGTATCTTTCATTTTATATTTCTTTGTAATATATATTGTTCATATTATACAGTGGCTTAAGGCCAATACTCTTTAATACATATTCCACGTTTCTTCACTTTTCAATCTATCATTTTTACACTTTCCAGCTGTCAATGGGTTAGTTGCGTTGTAGGTTTGTGATAAGTCTTCATAAGAAGTTTAGCATATAACTCTTATCGCGTTAATTGAGCTACTCTAATCACTTGACTAGTGCATGTTGCAAACTACCCGAGATGGAAAGTAGAAAAGGCAAGACTAACATGCGCAAGGAAGAGTTTACAGACAAAATCCACCGTGGTGAGAGGACTCCCATCACTTGTATCCAGAAGGGCGAACAAATGTGGACATGGGCTGCCGAGAGGTTGTTGTCCTTAAACTTGAAGCACTATAAGTAGTATATGGGATCACTTCTAGATTTATATCCCTAATTATGTTAGTCACATAGATCTCGACAAGCGACCATGTGTGGCGTTTATGACTCTTAGAGGAGCACCCCTTAATCATAAGGTAGTTAAGCAATCATTACTATAGAAATTGGTGTACTTGACGTTAATACAGTGTCAAGTAAACATATACTTAACGTTTTTAAAAGCGTCAAGTAATCGACTGTCAAGTATAGTCACATTACTTGACACTAAAAAACCGTCAAGTATACATTTACTTGACACTAAAAACCCATCAAGTATACTTTTACTTGACACTTAAAAATCGTCAAGTATACATTTACTTGACACTAAAAAATCGCCAAGTATAAATTTACTTGACACTAAAAAATCGTCAAGTAGACATTTACTTGACACTGTATTAACGTCAAGTAAGATAGTATGCTTCACACTACAAAACTGTCAAATAAAATTGTATATTTGATTAAAAAAGATAGTATACTTAACATGTATTTAACGTCATGTATACCATTTATTAATATATTTAATACATAGATTTTTTTATTTCCTTTTTCCTGCATTATGTATATTCGTCAATAAAACATATCCAACAATAAAGACAACTAAAATTTCCTATATGTGGCCTATTCCAATATCCACAACAATAATAGCTATCTTATATAACCTTAACATGTGTGGTATACCAAAACTAAAGTCTATTCCCTTACATCTATTTCCTATATATAAGTATAATGGCTATGAACAAAAAATTTAAACATAAAAAGTTATGGGCATTCCCGTATGCCTTATATCTATTTCCTATATGTAAGCATATAATTGCTATGAACATAAAATTTATACAAAAAAAGTTATGGGCATTCTCATATGCCTTACATCTATTTCCTATATGTAAGCATAATGGCTATGAACATAAAATTTATCCAAAAAAAGTTATGAGTATTCCCTTATGTCTTACATCTATTTCCTGTATGTAAGCATAATGGCTATGAATAAAAAATTTACACAAAAAAGGTTATGGGCATTCCCATATGTTAGCTATTTACAAAATTAACAAAATTATATCCTAGGTGTGTCTATCATATGTACCGAGCTAAAAATTCAGCCCACTCAGCTCGTACTTATCCAATTCAAGTTGTGAGTATGAACTTCTCGTATCAATCTATAAAACATAGAAAGTGGAATCAACACTTTGTTAAAAGTAAAAATTAGTCATATTATACTATCTATGACGTTATGTAAGGTAAGTAGTTTAAAAACATACCGAGCCAGTAATAATACTTGTGTCTTTAGTCACGATTTCGAGCATGTATCTTATAACATAATATCCACATTCAACAGTACCTACTTGTAAAGGACACTACAACACAAAACCAAATAATAATGGATATTATATTATGTGCTAAATGAAATTGTAAGCTATTTATAAATATATTTACCTTTATCGCTTTCCAAAATATTTTTCTTGTTTTTTTCAAATTCTTTTGAGATTGAAAAATCGTCAATGCCCTACATTTTCCAAAGTATAGTATAAATAAAAATGAACTAATTTTTTTAGCGATAAAAAAAAAACATAAACATAGTTAGCTTACATGTTTGTTATATATTTGATGTCCTCTCGAGAACTTGTTCTCAACGAATCAAGATGGTACACCACATCATCATATGCATT
>JBBPDI010000005.1:5541288-5559629 GCA_037974545.1 Cucumis variabilis
AATTTTGTATGGCACATTCCATGCATGCATGATAAATTATAATTAAGCTAAGAGAGAACTTAGTTGTCATTGTTTGTAATAAACTAGTATAATAGTGTGATTTGAGTTTTGTAATTGTGTTATCTAGCTGGGACTTTGAACTTCATTTTGTCTATATAAGACCGTTGAGTTGGTTGTCCATTGGTTGGGTAAATCTAAGAATGTTTTGTAAGGATTTAAATTATTATTCTCAAGTTAGACTATCATTTCCTCTTTTATGTCTAAGTTTAATTGTTAAGAGATAGATAAAAGTTACAGTTAAGTAAGGTTGACATGCATTGTTACAAGAAGCGATGTCAGTCGGCTTCACGCCAGATCTCAAGCCTAGTAAAGAGGTGCTCCAAGATTTGATGTGACATTCGCACTATATCACTTAAAATTTCTAAGGAACAGTAGCAACAAATTTAGTAACCAAGCAAATTGATTTGGTCTAAATTAACTCTTGGTGATATCTTAGCCATAGTTTAAGCAATATGCATTAATCTCTGCACAGAGAACAAGCATATTGGTCGTACATCTACCAAATACTCGCTTGTTAGGATTTGGCTCGAACTTAGGGTTGTGCAATGTAGTGTTCTGTATGTGTATATCTAACTTTATGCGGTGAGTCATTGATCATGATCATTACATGCATAATGCTCACTATAAATCTCATCATCTCATCAATACTAAGTCTTTGTTGAGTACAAGTTTTTCTTACCCAAGTATAAGTGAAACAATAGGTTTTCTAGGTAATCTAGAATCAAACACAGGGGATTGATATCAAATCTTAGTTCTAGATTTCACTCTTCAGTCGGGTGGTAGATCTTTTCTATCTATACAGTGTAATGAAGTGTAAGTTTAAATTATATCTACTTATCTACATTAGAGAATCTGTAATGAGGGATTAAAGTGGAAGTGAGATGGACATGCAAACTAACTTGTATATCAGAAGGGGTGAAAGAAGGTCTTTGCATTATTAGCGATTAAGCTATGTGTTAGCCTTAATGCAATATAGCTTACTTAACTAGCTTGTAATTCAGACGAGCACTTCTCAGTGCCTTAAGCACCATAATTGCTTGCCTCTTAGGATGCAAATGATCAAGCTTGATTAAGCAAGATATATCTATAAGATTTTATTTACATGACTTATAAAACTCTCTTTTAAGGGTAACAACCTTCGGTGCCAAATACCAACACTCATTCTCCTTTCAAAACACAAATGATGGAAGTTACCTTGCCAAGGTGAAGTTTGTTTCCAAGCTCATGTTAGGTGCGCGCTAGCCATATCCTTGATACTTGCTCTCTCAAGTAGTTGGTGATTTACATTGGCCAAATGATGACTATAGCTCAACTAACGCGATAAGTGTTATAAGCTAAGTTTTTTATCAAGAACATACCACAGACTTCAACTATAGATAGCACATTAACGGATGAATAGTAAAGGCATGATCGATTGAAAAGGTATAAACATGCAATATATTGAAGAATGTGGGCTTAAGCCACTATACAATATGAACAAATACATTGCAAAGAAATACAAAAATAGAAAGTGCATAAATGAACATTACAAGTTAGAGGAAATGAAAAATGGAATTTTCCTTGCTCATATCTTAAGCTTTCACCTATGGACTGACCGGAGAAGAAGAAGAAAGACTTTCACATACGGTGAAAAGGCTACTCATTTCCACCCCTCTCTAGAGTTTGGCCCATTTAGGCTAGATATTGTGAATGGTGTAGAAGGAGGCTTTTTTATAGGCAACTTTCAACGAGAAACTTTTATCCTTCTGAACATGTTAGTGATAAATGCAACCATTGTCAAGTCACATCAACTCCGCTAAACGTAGCCATTGTCAAGTCACATCAACTCCATCTACCATTATTTTTTTCTAATGAACCTTCATTGTGTGTTCATGTGGATCTTGCCTAGAAGTTATACTTGCCAAACAAGTTCTTCTCATGTAGTCTTTGCGCGAGTTCCTCTGCGATTCACTAGCTTCTCTTTTGTTTCTAATTCTGCACTTACACACTAAAAACAAGGTGAATCAGACATGGAGTCTTAGGTAGAGTGTATTTCTAAATATTTATAAATTTACAATATAATTTACACCTTTTGAAACCCTTACTACGCGCTTTGGTCTCATTATTCTATCTAAAAGGCTACAATAACTTGTATTCCACAAGTTATCACATACTACCAAAGTTATTAAAGATTCTGATTACTGAAAGGAGTTAGGAACTTTCTACAAACAATATGGCCTTGAAAATGGCCCTCAAGAAGATAGGAAGCAAAAGAAAAAATCTTTTTCAAGAGAAAACTTCAGTAGAAGTAAACAACAAGACCCTGAATTTTCTAGGAGAAAAAGAAAGTATTAAAACAAAAACAAGCAAAGGAATAAGTACTCCTCTAAGAAGAATACCACTTGTTTCAAATGCAATAAAAAAGGTCATTATGCCAACAAATGCCCTTTGAAAGACAAGATCAATACTTTGGTTCTTGACAAAAAACCCAATAGTCTCTTCTCTATGCAATAAGATCAGAAGAGGATGATTCCTCTCAAATAGAATCATCCTTTGACCAAGGCTACATTAATGTCACATCAACAATGAAGACTCTTATAGCGAAGATGCCTTCTACTCTCAAAGTTGTTGGAATTTATGTCCTAAAACCCATAATTTGTAATCATATTCGATTAAATAAAATCGTTATTGAGAAATTGAATACTATAATCTTCAATCCAATAAACTAAGATCCTGACGCTATTTTGAGTAAATTTAAACTTTATGTAGAGACATAAACGTGGATTAACTTTGAGTATATAGCCTACAACGGTCTATAGTATATGAATAAGGTTGGGTTTCTTATTCTAGTACACTATGAATATGACCCGATTTGTAGTTAGTACACACAATTTGATCCTAAATCGTTCATGTAGGAACTTGGAAGTGGGGGCATCCTATATAAAGAGTTTACATAAGACTAAATCATGAAATAGTCACTTTTTCATTCTAATGTCATTTACTATTTAAAACTAACTATTTCAATTTTTGATGACCTAGGTAACGTAATCTTAATCTCAGGCTAACTATGAACTCCTATTCACACAAGGTTATCCTTAGATCTACATAGGTTAGGGTAGCTCATTAGCGTTGGCCCAGTAAGCCTAATATTTCAAGGGTAAGACCGTATGAATAGTTGACGACATAGGGTACAAAACGAAATTCACTCCTATCCGCTTTAAGGTTAGAAGATAGGTTGTTCCCTTAAAGACTAAATCCAAGTCTTGAACAAGGGATCCCACCCTCTAATTGGTTCGAGAGGGAACTGGTTTATAGGTTGGACCTTAAACCAATTATTCAATAGTTGATCAGTGGGACTTACGAAGCAAGATGTAGTCTTGAAGGTAAAAATGGTATTTTAACCAAGCCAAGCTTACGAACAACCTATGAAGGATTAACTTACTAATCATGGTTGTATCAAATAGACACAAATATATCTATAGTGAGGGGAGTGCAACTACGGGACTTTAGTGGAATGAACTGTTAGTTAACGAATGTTGATTAACTTGGTCTAAAAAGGTTTAGCCAGTTAATCCCAGATCGTTGAAGCCTATAAGCTATAGGTCCATTAGTTTTTCCTCCTAGCTCATATGATAAATAACCTCAGAACAGTGTGATGGATTGATTGAAATTGTTTAATTATGTAAGGAGAAAGAAACCGATAAGTATATGTGATATAGTCATTAGTTTAGAGATAGAGCTTTATTTTTAAATATTAAAAATATATATGAATACAGATTCCTACTTGAAAGCTCATAAATAATGGAATTGGTCAAAGTTTTAAAAAGTCAAAATGTTGACTTTTGACTTTAAAAATCAAACTTTTATCGGCTATAGATTCAAATGTGATTTGAATTTTGAGAAAATGAATGTAGATTCATGCTCGGGAGTTCATAATTAGTCAAGAATGTTAAGATGGTAATAAGTCAAAATGTTGACTTGAAAAGCCAAAGTTTGACTTTGACTAGAATGGTCAAATGACCATTTTGTCCCTTGACCAAAATTAGTGAGAAAATCTAACATTTTTTTGGATAATCCCACTAACTATTAGTGGACTAAGTGGAAGCTCATGGTGATGACACCAAGTAAGTTGAACCATGTTGAAGTCATTACATGCATTTTGCATGTAATTTCTTTATAAAAGAGTTTTAAAATTTTAGTTTAAAAAAATTTAGAATTTTTGCTAAAAATTTCCTAATTTCTCTTTTATTAAAAAAATCTTCACGTCTTTCTCGCACCAAAAAGAAAATTCATACCTTCTAATTTCATCTCTCTCACAAATATATATCTCAATTCCTTCCTCAATCGGTTCCGACAACCTAGTTCTTAGTTTAAAGCATAGTAGGTGACTACTAGTGGTGGTCCGTTTGAGTTCATGAGAGGAGTAGATATTTATATTCAAAAGCTACAAAGATAATTTCTAATTATATCATAAATCTTTTTTAGTTTAGGGTTGCATGTTAATTAGGTGCAATTAGGGTAATTTAGCGGTTCTTTTTCCACTGCGAATGTTTAATTCCCTTCAAAAGTGACTAAAGTAACAATGAAGGAGCATTTTCTGTAATGAAATTTGTGTCAAAAAATGCTTAGGACACATTAATGTCATTACAAAAGATCAAGTAACATTCTTTGAATTATTGAACAACTCTCCAATGAAAATTCCAAAAGGGTATGTCTTTTCAAGCTTCAAGAAATTATTGAGACACAAAGCTCCCAAGAAAAAGCCAACAAGAATCCAATAATATATTCTTACCATGATATGTTAAATTGAGTCAAAGGAGAAGCTAAAAAACTCATTCAAGTGGAAGATCTCCACTCTAAAGTAAAAACCCTAAAAAAGGAAGTTGTTGATAATAAGAAACGTCTAACAATCCTTAAAAATGCTTCCAGTATATTTCAATAATCTTATTAAATGGTTCAAGAATCTCCAACCATTCAAAGGGAAGAAACTTATTCAAGCTAGGGAATGTTATTTTTTGGAAAAGCATTGCTCATTGAAGAGTCTGGTAACTCCAACAGTATTAACTATATTCGCAAAGTTCAAAATAAAAAATGGATGTAAGAATAGTCTTCAAAGACAAAGACTTTCAACTTGAAACTCTTGCTCTTATTGATTCTAAAGCATATCAAAATGTCATCCAAGAAGGATTAGTACCTTCCAAATACTTTGAGAAAACATAAGAAATACTGAGTGGTGCCAATGGGAATCCCCTGAACATCTAGTACAAGCTATCAAAAAGTGTACATCTGCAAAGAAGATGTTTGCCTCATCAATATATTTATTTTGGTCAAAAATCTTAATGAAGGAATCATATTGGATCCTCCATTCCTAACTCAATTATTTCCATTTTCAGTATCTGATAAGGGTATAACTTCCTGCAAATTCTATAAAGAAATTAACTTCAAGTTTTGTCATCCAATAACTCCCAAGTACATTTCTACCATTGGGAAAGAAATTCATCAATCTATTTTTCATATCGCCAAAAAGGAAAAATAAATTGAGTTCCTTCAAGATGACATCAAATCCCATAAGGTAACAAACCAAATGTTATCAATGTAATCAAACTGTCATTGGTTCAGGAACTGTCTGAAGTATCTTGCTGAGAAACTTTTTGTCCCATTGCCATGCTAACGTCAATTAGAATACTGTTGTCTATCGTCAATTTTATGATTATGAAATTTAGCTAATGGATGTCAAGACAACATTTCTAAATGCTAATCTTGAAGAGTGTATCTGTAACGACCCAGCTTTTTATACTAAGTTGAGGTCATTACTAATTAAAATAAATAACAATTTTATCATTTAAAAGAAAAGAGGAAAACTAAATTCCAACATAAATAATTTCAAATACTCATTCATAAATCATAATTTGGAAAAAAAATAAATAAATGCTAGAAAATAAAATCCTAGTTCGGGCCCTATCTAACATTTAAAGAAAAATAAAATAAAAATATTTAAGGAGTTCGATAAATTCCAATAAAAATACTAAAATAAAACTACTAAGACATGAAAGGAGGAAGTTACATAATTTCTCTATGGTAAGTCATGAACCCTTCTTGTCATTTGCCAACTTTCATCTACATCTATCTCTGCCTACAAAATTAAACATAAAAAGAATGAAAATAAACATATACTCAGTAAGGGACTCATATCTAATCTTGCTAGGTATCTGTTAACTTCCCATTAGGATCTCGTGAGGAGGTACTCGAAACTATTGTGTGTCTGTGTGCCTGATGGTACACACACAATATAGTGATCTTAAAGGAACACTCTCATTTGTCAGTGAATCCCAAATAACACCTATGATATTGAGCTGTAAGTGGTTCCGTCAGACCACTCATAAACATGGCATGATAGACTGGTGGTCCCATCAAACGCACACAGTCATAAATTTATGGAAAGGTGATGATCCCAATAGGTACCAATCATGTAGATACAACCCTAATGGCCAAACTTAACAGAACACCACAATCTATAGCATGTAGCATATCATAACATCATATTCATAGCACGAATATCAACCATAAAATCATTATTTGTGTGATTAATGTATCATGCATAAACATCATCACAAATATATATCAGTCATCAACTACAGCACATTACACATCTTAGCTACATCAATGCATAACGAAAAATATATGCAAGCTCTTAATTTGACTAACATTCAAGGTCTAGTAGTAGAATCTCTTACCTCGAGATTAGTTAAAATCCTGGTTGACAGTCAAAATTCAAATAACTCAATCCTAAACATAAACAAATTCAATTAATAATTTGTCAACCAATATTATCCAAAAAATTATTTAGAATTTCCAAACTTACCCCAAAGCTGAATTGAGACAACATCAAACTTAGTCAGGAAAATTCCACCATTTGCTCTAAAACTTACCCCAAAGCTAAGTTAAAAATGATTCACTTTAATTCAAAAAATTAAATTATTCAAGACCTAAAATTAATATTTGATGGGCATACCAAAAATCCAATCAAATACTCACCAAAATACCAAAGTGGCTCAACTGGTGGCTTGTCTAAACAAAAGGGAGGCTCTCAGTCAAAAACGACTCATAAGAGAAAATTTCGACTTAGTAAGGGGAGGGGCTAGCGACAAAGATAAACATAGACGATGACATTGCACGAAGGAGATGACGACGACGATGATGCGCGGAGTAAACGAAACGAAAAACTAAATCAGAGGAAAGGATTTGTAATGACGATCTTAGTATGTTAAGTGTTCTTCAATGAACAATGACTCATTAGCACAATGGACGTGAAAGAGACAAGCAATGAAGTGAACGACAAACGATGGATGGCCAAATGGAAGCTAAAGGTGATGGGTGGCGGCATACTAGGTTAACCAAGAGAAAGAAGATGATGAAGTGGTTTGCTCATTTTACGAGGACCTATTTAATATAATAATACTAATATATTATACTATTATATTATTTTATTATTATATTATAATTTTATTATTTTCTTTTTCTCCTCCTTTTCCTTTTAAAAATAAATCAAATAAAACTTCCTCTCTCTCCTCATTAACACTCAATCAATTACTTTTCTTTATCTCCCATCACATCACTTGTCTCTTAATAAAATATAATTATATTATTCTTAATAATTATATCTTTACCGATAGTATAATTATTCATAACCTTTCTATAATTTAATTAATTGTATATAAAAATATATAATTAAGTATAACTTTCATAAATATAACAAATCAGTAAAATATTCACGGTTTGTGTAACAAAATGAAAAAATCCATGAAACTAGCCATTTTTTAAAAATATTCAGGTTTGCCCTCCTTTTCATTGTCTTTTTTCTCTTTCTCTTCTGCAATTTTTTTCTTTCCAGCCTCTTTTTCTCTTCTTCTTCTACAGTTTTTCTTTTCTTTTTTTTCAAATTATTATTTGGTTCAATATCGTGTACTAAATATAAAAGATCTATTTTTTTTATCTTTTTTCAAACTATTATATGGTTGTTCCAAATATAAAAGATCATGAAAAAAATCGTTGAAATATTGGATAGCCAAACCTAAGCAGTTGTGTACCAAAATAGCCAAATCTAAACGATCGTATATAAAGAATCTTAAAATAATCGTTTAGATTTGGATAGCCAAATTTAAACGATCAAATCTAAATGATTGTTTTTCAAATATAAACGATCGTGTTCAAAATATAAACGATCGTGTACCAAATCTAAACGATCGTGTACCAAATCTAGATAATCGTTTTTCAAATATAAATGATCATTTTCTAAATATAAACGATCTTGTACTAAAAAATCGTTGAGATTTGGCTACCCAAATTTAAACGATCAAATCTAAACGATCGTGTACTAAAAAATTATGAAAAAAAATCGTTTAGATTTGTCTACCCAATAGTTTAAATTTGGCTACTCAAATTTAAACCATCAAATCTAAACGATCGTGTACTAAAAAATCGTTTAGATTTGTCTATCCAAATTTAAACAATCAAATCTAAATGATCGTATACCAAAAAATTTTGAAAAAAATCGTTCAGATTTGGCTCCAAATCTAAACGATCAAATCTAATCAATCGTATAAAAAATAATAGTAAAATCTAAACAATCGTTTTCCAAATATATTACGTGTGTTGGATGTCAATTAATCACAAGGGCATTTTTATATTTCTCTTTGTAGGCCTATGAGCTTTTTTCGTTTTTGAAATTGTTATATATCGTTTAAATATTTTGCCACTTTGTTATATTTTAAAAAAACCCCAATAATTAATCATAATTTCTTAAATCCATAACTTGATTAAATTCTCAATAGAAGCATTTAAAGAAAAAAATAAATTAAAATATTAGGGGGTACACTGATTTACGGTTTGTAAGCTTATGTTAGGTCTCAAGAACAAAAGGTTTGTAAGCTTAAAAAATCCATTTACGGTTTGAAGCAAACATCTAGATTCTTAAATATAAGATTTGATACTATGATCAAGTCTTATGGTTTTGAACAAAATGTTGATAAACTTTGTGTTTACAAAAAGGTCGTCACTCCATCATAGCGTTATTAGTTTTGTATGTCAATGATATTCTATTCATTGGAAATGATGTAGGTTATCTGACTGACGTCAAAAAAATGGATAGCTACGCAATTTCAAATAAAAGTTTTGGGAGATGTACAATATGTTCTCAAAATCCAAATTGTTCGAAACCGTAAGAAAATAACTCTAGTCATATCTCAAACATCTTATATATACAAAATGTTGTTAAGATAGAAGATGGAGAATTCCAAAAGAGACTTCTTGCCTTACAGATATAGAATTCATTTGTCAAAGGAATAGTGTCATAAGACACCTCAAGAAGTTGAGGATGTGAGATATATTCTCTATGCTTCCATTGTGGGAGTTTGATGTATGCAATATTATATACTAGACCTAACATATGCTACTCAGTATGGATCAACATTAGGTATCAGTCCAATTCTGAATATGATTTGGTCCTTAGCGGGTACACTGATTTTGATTTCCAAACTGATAAAGAATGCTAGAAAGTCTACATTGGGATCAATATTCATTCTAAATGGAGGAGCACTAGTGTGGAGAAGCGTAAAGCAAACATGTATAGTTGGCTCCACAATGAAAGCTGAATATGTCTCTGCTTATGAAGCGGCAAAGGAAGCAATATGGCTGAAGAAATTCTTGACAGACCTAGAAGTTGTTCCTAATATGCATCTACTCATCACTTTGTATTGTGACAACAGTGGTGCAGTTGCAAATTTAAGAGAACTTAGAAGCCATAAATGGTGAAAGCACATATAGTGCAAGAACCATCTTATCCAAGAAATTGTACATCATGGAGACGTTGTAGTGACCCAGATATCTTTTGAGCAAAATATTGTTGATCTTTTTACAAAAGCTCTCATGGCTAAAGTGTTTTAAGGGTCACCTACACAGTTTAGGTCTATAATGTTTGTAAACTAGAACAAGTGGGAGACTTATTGAGTATATGCCCTAGTTTACTAAATTCATATGTTTTGTACTCATATGGATTGTTCTCCCAAGATTAAATTAAACTTTTTTCTACCCCATTGGGGTTTTAGTCCAAGTGGGAGTTTGTTGGAATTTATGTCATAAAACTCGTATTTTGTAAATTATATTCAATAATGTGATTATTAAATTATTTATTAGTAAAATATAATACTATAATCTTGAATCCAATAAACTAAGGTTCCGAGACTATCTTGTAGACTTAACTTTATGTAGAGACATAAAGGTGGATCAAGTTCGAGTTCATAACCTAAACAGTTTATTACTTATGAATAAAGTTGAGTGTCTTATTCTAGTAACACTATGGATGTGGCATGCTTTATAGTTCGTACATACGATGTAATCTTGAATCGTTCATGTAGAGACATGAAAGTATGAGCATTCGATGTAAAGAGTTCGCATAAGATCGGACCATTAAATAATCACTTTTACATCATAACACTGTTGACGTTTTAAAACTAACTATTTCTTTTAGTTCAATGACCTGAGTAACTTAACCATATTCATGAGCTAACTATGAACTCTTGTTCACAAGAGATTATCCTTAGATATTCATAGGTGAGGCAACTATCAGCACTAATCCAATATGTGCCTCCCATTTCAAGGGTAAAATTGGGTAGATAGTTAGAGACATAGGGTTCAAGATGGAATTCACTCCTGATATCATTAGAGTTAGTAGATAGGTTATTTCCTTCTGCGCTGAATCGAAGTCTTGAACAAGGGGCCCTACCTTCTTTTCGACCTAGAGAGATTTGGTTTATAGCTTGGACCTTAAACCAGTTGTTCATTAGTGGATCAGTGGTACATAAGGAACAAGAAGTAATCTCAATAGTAAAACTGTAAATTGTCCCAGTTGAGTTTACAAACAACCTATGAAGGATTAACTTACTAATTATGGTTATATAGGTGAACATAAATATTTCTATAGTGAGGGGAGTCCAACTACGGGACTTTAGTAGAATGACTCGTTAATAAATGTTGATTAGCTTGGTCTAAAAGAGTTTAGTCATTTAATTTTGGATCGTTCGAGTTCATGATCTATAGGTCCACTGGGTTCCTCTACTAGCTCATTACAGTAGTAAAATTTATAGCATGGTGATCAAAAAATTGAAATAGTTTGAATTAATTTCATTAGAAACATTTGATATTATTAACGAGTTTTTTAGAAACAAATGATATTTAAATAAGATTTAAATATCAAAAGATTCGAATGTAGATTCGAATTGATTCAATTTGATTGATTTGAATTTGATTTAATATTATTTTATTAATATTAATTAATCTAATTAATTAATATTAAATAATAAAATAAATAGAAAATAAATTTTGACATGAAATCTAGATTTTGGCAATTCCAAATCCATCCTCACAATCATTACAAGACAACATTCAATGTTCCATTTGGACAATTTCAATGGAATACCATGTCATTCGGCTTTAAAAAAATATTTCATCTGAATTCCAAACAAATTGAAGACATATTAAACAAATATCAAAACTTCACAAAAAGTTTATATTGAGGATGTTCTGGTATTTTTCAATACAATTGAACAACACTTTAAACATACAAGTGTTCTTCAACATTATAAAAGCAAACTATTTTGTGGTCTCACAACCAAAGATGGGCTATGATCGAATTGTTCCAAACAAAAAATAGATTTCTTAGACAATTTAATAGTTATTAGACCTTGTGGACAAATTTCCAAATGCCATACAAGAAAAATCACAACTACAAAGACTTTTGGGATGTGTCAATTATATTGGAAATTTTATTAAAAACCTTCGAGCAATTTGTCAACCACTCTATGACAAACTCAAGAAAAATCCAATACCACTATTGAACATACACACGCAGTCCAATCCATCAAGTGTGACAAAAAAACATCTCATGCTTATTGCTAGTTAATGAAAAGGCAAGAATTATCGTCAAGACCAATGCATCTGATATAGATTACAACGGTGTCCTCAAATAGGAACTTAACAGCAAAGCCCTAGATGCCCGCTATTATTATGGAATCTTGAATAGCACCCAGAAAAACTATTTCACCAAAAAAAAAGTGCTAGCAGTGCCTTGTATTCAAAAGTTCCAAAAAGATCTTATCTATCAGCCCTGAATTCCTCATCTCCCTTTGTTAGAACCTCCCCCTAGTCAACAACAATCAACCACCCAACGGCCTCCACTGCAAATCGATAATAACAGAAACTACCAGCTCCTCAAACAATAGCCTCTTCCTTTGGCGCTAATACCTAAAAAGACAAACAACTCGTTACTCAATATCTACACCATTTTTTATGAATGCAAACAATTATGCCATAAATATCCAATTTGAACAGGTATTCAGGAGACGTCAAGGCTCTGCTCAAAGATCACTTTCCATTTAATGAGCCTTTGGAGCGATAGCTCCTAACAAGAGGCCATCATCTGCGGCTCCCTCTTTTACTCAATCCCCTATTATGAGGAATCCTTATTCTTTTTCTCAAATAGTGAGACTACATGTTTTCCAACCACGACCTCAAATCAAAGGTTACTTTACCAAAACCACTATGTTAGATGTAACCATAAAACTAAAATTCGACGGACCTTCGGTCCAAGAAATGTGTGGTCAAATATTTCCTCTCAAGTTTAACTTTCTTCCGTAAGACATTTCAAAAGCAAGAACTTTTTATGAGTTCATCTTAGACGACACTAAGTCAGCTAATATAACCATGTTCAAGACGAAAATGACGTGTCAAAGATTGTTTATTCAAAATTGAGAATTTTTCATGTCTCATGCCATCCTTTTCATGCCTAGTCCCACTTAATTACTTAACGCTAAAAAACTGAACCATTTGGTGATAGAAAATCTTATAACACAGTAGAGAGAACAACAACTTCTTTTATTAACTTTACCTTTAGCATACAACATAAGTTACATATTTTCATGATACAAAATTTTAACAACTTAGACTAAATGTCTTGCATGCTTCCTCGCTTAACACTCGCATCGTCCCTTTTTACCTACCTTAACACCTTGTCACCTAGGGAGGAAAAACTTAAACATAAGTCAAAAGACTTAGAGAATCCCTTTGAAAACACATTTTCTAACAAATCACGTAAACACATCACATAGCATAGACACACATTACTCTTGCATCTCTTTCGCGAAGAACATGAACCATTCCCCACTTTAAGACTCATCGCCTTGTGTTTAAACTACTGTTATGACCTTTTCATCAACACCATCTGAAAAGTTCTTGGTTCATTCCTCATTACTTAAGCTATCTAACACAATGCACATCTTTTATGCATTGGTTGGCTTCACTCCACCATGCAGGTCTTTTCTACTTGGCTACCTTTAACCTAAGTTCACATAAAAGTTAGCTCATTGAGAAGAAAAGACTAATGACTTGAACACAATTCCACATTCATCTTAAACAATATAAAACTTTAGTTAAACATAAATTTTCAGTTATAAAACATGATTACAAAACAACATGAAGTTTTAAAAGAAAGTTGTAAGATACAAAACACATTTCAAAGTCACTCACTAAAACTTGGTTTATCCCTTCTCGCAGAACGCCTAGCTTCAATTCTTCTTCTTCTCACCTAGAAGCAACCCAGCAGAGTAACACACTTCACTTCACAAATTTTCAGAGTAAAACTCTTTAACATTTTGTTGTCTTCCTCTATTTATATTAATCCTTAAGTTGGATTAGTCATACCAAAGCTTCTAAAATATTGTCAGCTTCTACTTAAGGCATCAAACGTGTAAGCTTAATATTTCACTTAGTCTTACTTAACTTCTAGCTTAACAAATAACATTTGTCAAGTCAGATTAAACCTCTCCTTGCCTAGTTTCATTTCACGTGAAAATTTCAAAACACCTAATAGTCTTTTATCTCACTTCATTCTAACACAGACTTCAAAATGCAAGCTTCTTCTCAAAATGTCTATTCATTACTTAGTTAAAATTTGACCCTTCTAGTCCAAACATGGGTCTCACAATCCTATTGGAACAAGGGATGTTTATGGGCAAGAAACTCTTTAAACCCTTCAAACCACCATTCTACGGTTATCGTAACTACATGAAGGCATGGTATAATGTTTTATGGCTTCAGTTTTACAACCACTCATGGTTTATGACATTTTGTAAGCAAGCTTAAAAGATGCACTTTCCTAATTGTTTTCTAAATTGGTGGTGATACTTTGGCCTCTCTGAGAAAATCTTTCTGTTGGAAGTTCAACACTCTTACCACCTATTCTAACAACGTAACTATTCATCTCCTCTTAGAATTTCCAACTAGGACCCTCAGGCAGCTTCAAAGTGTTGAGTAAAGCTCTCTGCATCAAATGATGGAAAAAACTTTTATTACTCCGATATAGAAATCGATAAGATGAAAGATTGTGGTTTAAAGCCAATATTCACTCCAAAACATAACAAGACAAGAGGATGAAAGTTTTATTCTAGCCAAACTCAATCATCTCTTCATTAGCTAAACTGATACCCTAAGCCAATTTTAACTTTGTATATATGGTAGGAGGTCGAACATATGAAACCCCAAATTTCTAAGACCTTTGGAATTTGTTAAGTTTTGGTAAAGGTAAGAGAAAATAAGATTAATAGGGAAAAAGAAGAGAAAAAAATCTTGGAAAGGTTAAGTATTGAGATTTGGGTTTTAAGCCAAAAAGGAAAAAGTAAGAAAAGAGCTAAGTGTCAAAAGAAAGGAATGCTAGGCGTTTAGTGGTTGTTGGGCGGCCAAAATAGTAAGAAGAGCCTCCAAGGATGATGCATTGGGTGGAAAAGTGATGGAGAATGTATGATCAAGGAAAGATCAAATAACCTCTAAGGCAAATGGAAGTTAGGCGTTTTGATCATGGGTAGGCGGCCAAGGGTTGGTTGGCTTAGGTGTGGAGAATCTCTAAAATCATATCTTAAGCGGCCAAATGGGTTAAGTGGGAAGTGGTTAAGTGATTCAAACTAGGCGGCCACATATTATTGGAAAAACTCTAAGGTTAGGCAAGAAGCCAAAGTTGGGTGGCCACCTAAGGAGAAATAAGCTCTAAAGAGAGGTCATGGGCATTTAAGGATGTCAGGCAAGCAAGGGTTGCTAGGCAAGATGATTGATTAAGAGGTTAGCAAAACTTGTTGTGGCTACGCAAGGAATTTTGTACTACACGAAATGACACACTAAGAAACGTAGGCGTGGAAAGTAAGCGGCCAAGAGCAAAGAGAGGATGGCTTGCACGGGAGGAAGGTTAGCAACCATAAAGGTTAGCAAAGCATTTAAGTAAGCAACGTGGTTGATTAAGGCTAATTAGTTTGTTGAAAATGCAGGTGTCTTAAGCATATTTCATGTACTTTCCGGTCAAGAAGAAGGTGGATTAGGAAGTAAGAGGTGGGTTAAAGAGGCGGATTAAGAAAGTTGAAGGTGTCAACTTACTTTCATGCAAAGCTAGATTCAATATAAATAAGCAACTTCAAAAAAGAGTTTCTCGTAATCCACTTGTGCCATTTGTTTTATTTTACTTTCAAAAGTTTATAAGTTGAGTCTAATTTCTAGGCTAGGGCTTCTGGACAAATTTAAGGCGAGAAGGATTAAGTTTAAGTTGAAGAAAGGGTGAAAGGTCAATTTTTGGAGCATTCTGAGCAAGGTGCACTTCTAAGAAGCCATAGAAGACATCTATTGAAATAAGAAGCCATAGAACACATCTATTGAAATTTGGAGCTGAAATTTTGAGGTTAGAAATTTAAGGCATTTTCAAGTAACATTGTAGAAGAAATTTTTCTCCAAACAAATATGGATTTTTAGTTATGGTTTTTCAAAAGTGAAGTTAAGTTTCTGAACGAAAATCTATTTCTGGGCATTAGCAGAGTGTCAAGTAGAGTTCGACGTGAGTTTTGAGTTTATGAAGGTTATTTTGCCTAATTTAAGGTACGCAACATGGCCATGGAACAACCAAGCAACAAGGATGCGCTCATGTTGCATGCATGCCCATGCGCGCAGAGGTTAGCATGCAACAAGGCCTACACAAGCCATGCGCACGCACCAAACCATGCCACTGCGCGCCAGTGTGCCATTTTGGATCATTTTTTGGGTTGTTTTGCTATTTTTTAGTTTTTATCCATTTTTAATATTTTCCTTGATTAAGAGATTAATGAGAACTTAAATATGAACTTTTCGGGTCAAGGAGAATTTAGAAGAAATTTTGAACCAAGGATCAAATCAAGTATAGTGAATGATAAAATGATTTCTATAATGTTTTATTAAGCATGATCTCTAAGTTATTGTTCTAGGCATGTTTCAAGATAAATGTTTAAGTTACTGATTTCTATTAAGTTTGAAAAAGCTTAAATGTCTAAGTATTATAAATGATTTTCAGAGACTATGATATGTTCAAGTTAAATGATATGATTATGGGATTATGAAAGCAAAAAAACGTTTCAAGGTTTTTAACTATGTTTTATCCTAGTCCAAATATTCCATGAGACCTATTGTGCAATGTGGTTAACTTCATACTGATGGTAGGGTTGATGAGCCTATTTTAATTATGGACTATCATGAAAGGTATAATCTATTATGTCCTAAAGGAGGAGGATAACTGTGAAAGTTGTATCCTATCAACTATTTCGTCTTAGGATGAAGAGTTTTAATACTGTTTGTGGCTATAGATCATGTCTTCCAAATGCCCTATGCAAAATGGTTTATGATAACATGCTTTACAAAACGGTCACTCACTAAATCTTTCGACTTGCTCTTTCAAAATGTTTTTCTCTCTTCCAAGTACAAATTGTGCATCCCTTAATGCCAAGCTTATTAATGTCAGGTCAATCATAGTTAAAAGTTGTAAAGAGTAATGAAGTAAAGTTTTTAAAGTCTTGCTAAAGTTAAGAGAAATTATGGGTAATTTTATGAGTTTCAAAAAAAATCTAGATCGACAAATGTTTTCTGTAAGTTTTTTTCTTTTTTTCCTTTTTTTCCTTTTTTTTTTGTGATTTTAAAAGAGTTCTTACTAAATGGACTGCATCTTGATTTTAGATTTAATAACAATTAATTGCTTCAACTTGCAAATGTTTAAAGATTAGAAGTTAAGGGTCAATTGATGTCGCTTAGAGGGGAACAGTGTCGGTTGACTTCACGTCTTTTAGGTCAAGAATAGGTGATTTGGGATAGGTATGTGACCAAAGTCGCAGTCTAAATCTCAAATCACTACGAAGAATAGGCAAATGCTCACTTTTTTGCCTTAGTCAACAACAAAGTTGTAGAAGACAATGATAATGAGTCCAATGATTTTGAACTATATGTCAGACTTCAACATCAATGGACCATTTTTCTACACACTACACAACTTTATGTGAATTAATCCAAAATTAGGGTCATTCAAAATTCAAATGTTTAATTTTCTTAAATTGTATAAATATGTAAATTATTTTTTTTTGTATGTACTTACGATAAGATAATTGCATTTCGTTCTTTACTTTCCCTAGTAATTTGCTGTAAATCTCTCATAGCATGAAGATCTTCAAGGAAGTCATGAAGAAGATTGTTCTGAAGCGGATTAATCAACCACAGGCAATGTGGTTAGCTTAAAAATTGGCTCCGAGTGGACTATAATATCCCATTGGCAAAATCTAGTCTCTAACGTCTAGTGCTCTTGGGCAGTTAAGGCATGCAAGCCATGAAGTAAGACCCATGGCAGAACAGTTTAGTTCTTTGGCGTCTAGCCTATGTCAATACAATGATATATTAGATACTCCTCAATCCACGCCGTTCAAATGAAGTTAGATGACGACATCTTCATTTACAAAGAGAAGACTGACAATTGTAGATCGGGCAGGCATATCACATCTATCTTTATTTGTTTCAATATTTATCTTTAAAGTTAAGATCAAATGGAGTCCTATCCCATAAATCTCATCATAATTTTTATTTTTCAAAAAAAAAAAATTAAATCTTCAAGATAAGATAAGCGCCAGTCAAGGGTCATGCCTATCAACCATCTTAAAATCTTTCAATGATGTAATCAATTACGTTGAGACAAATGTTTCATGCAATTATTGATCTATTTCTGTACATAGCACTTGGCCTCTGACCTTCAATGGTATCCATCTATTTTGTTAAAGATTATTAATATTATTGATTCAAGTTGAAAGGCTAAATTATTTCAAATTTGAGAGTTTGGCAAATGTTTAGGGGCAATGTCATTCTTCAACCTGTGCTTGATTATTTTTTCTCACTAGGAGAATGAAAACGAAAAGAATATTAAAGGCAAT
>JBBPDI010000005.1:5559729-5571922 GCA_037974545.1 Cucumis variabilis
CTCCATAGCAGCAGCAATAAGCTCTGTGAATCTATGCTCCAGGTGAGCAGACACAGCAGCCAGATCAGTTTGAGTAATAGGTGCAGCAAGGACATACTAGTCAGCTTGGCCCTCAGTAGGTTGATGACGTCCTCCTCCTCTACCTCTGCTTCTAAGATCACCCCTATGTGCACCACTCCTTGGCGGCATATTTCCTATTATTCACCATACAATCCTTTTAGTCTTAAACAACAAAGTACTTCATACAGTCTAGTTTAATTTAGGCAAGGTCATGCTGATAAAACCATACATATAAAGCATAAAAGCGTATCTGACGAGTGACGAAGGATCGTGTTAGCCATAGGGACACAAAAACATAGACTTACATCATAAGTCATTCTACAGAACCTAAAACTTAAGCTCTGGTACCAACTATAAAGACCCAATCAATTAATCAACCTTAAAGCTTACGCTAGCTAAGGACAGCATTACAAAACCCACAATTTCTCCTTACTAATGAACTCACAACCAAATAACGGCAGCGGCGATCGAACCTAAACGAAAAAAATTGTGCAACCAGATCAAAGTGTAACTCGGCTTTTGATTTGTGGTTGGGAGACGAAGAATCGCATGGTAAACGCGGGCTTCACGATGCACAGCTTCACAAATGGAGCAACGGCTTCGTGAATGGTAGGCAGCTCCGTGAATGGAGAGACGACGCCAACGATTGGTGGCTTTATAGATGGTGAGATGATATGGCTCGGGCAGTTATCGACAATAGAAAAGAAATGCACCCGATGATGGTGCTTCATGCACAGAGCGACGGCGCAGCTTGACCTTCATTGGGGAGACCTTACGCGAATGAAGCTTTGGGTTCAGCTTGGGGTTGAACTCGAACGGAGAAGAAGAGAAAATGGGAGATGGTGGTAGATGGGGTAGGACACGGGAAGAGGAAGAAGAAAGAAGAAGATGAGGAGGGGTTTCACGCGTGAAGGAGAAAGGAATTTTTCCTTTTCTTTTTTTTTATAAAGAAAATTTAGAAAATTAATTTAATAATAGTAATAATAAAGTTATAATAACGATTATTATTATTACTTTATATATATTACATCCTTATTCCTTTTCTTTCCCAAAAATTCTAAAGTATAATAACACCCAACAAATTTAAAAACTTTGATAAACAACAAAAGTTGATTAGGAGTAAATACCTTAAAAAAAAATTTGGTGTTACAAGGCTGTTGTTTGACGCATGGCCTGCACATAACGGGTGCACGACTAAGGAGGCACGCAAGGAAGGCCGTGCGAGACGCCAGGCATGCAGCCAAGTAAGGCGCACGACATGCTTGTGAGTGAGGTTAGCGCAAGCAAGCATGCCCAGCACGCATGAAAGCTACTATAAATTTGGCCTTCTTTGATGTGCAAAGCACGTCAAAAAATATCTACCTTGATGGTCTTTGCCCATCAAGTAGGCAGACATCAAAAACTCTTTCTTAGTGGTATTAATCATCAAGAAAGAAAACTCCAATGGTTTTTATCCATCAAGGAAACTAAAAAGTCAATCAAGAAAATCGTTTTCTTGATGGACAAAACATGTCTTTTCTTTTTTTCTCACACCCACCTTCTTTTTTTTTTTTCACACTTACCTTAGCTTCATGATCTTAATTTTTCCTCCTCAATGATTCTTGTACTAAGAATTGTAATTTTGAAATCCAAATTTATAAACACCTTTTACAAATTTTAATGTAGGGATGAGAATTTAAACCTAGGATCTTTTGTCCACAGGTACATACAGGTGTCAATTGAATAGGCTCATATTAGTTAGCTTCTACAGCTTCTACAAATTTATAAATCTTAAATTACAAACATTCAATTCAACTCATTAAAGTTGAACACAATAACTAATTTAATTTTGATAAAGTCACTTATTTCAATCTAATTATAATTATAATTGTTAACTTTTAAAGTAATATTGTATTATAATGATTAGAAAATAATAATTGGAAAAAATAGTAAAGATTTAAGAATATTATTGATGAATATCATGTTTTATGAACTCGGGGCCCAAATTTCATGTTTCGTGAAAAATAGTTTTTTCTTAATGGGCAATGCCCATCAAGATATCATTTTTCTTGATGGACCTTGCCCATAATCTTTTTTTGATCTTTGATGATCAAGAAACTATAGACCTATCAAGAAAATTCTAAACTCATCAAGATATCCAAAACAAATATATTAATTTTTTTCGATGATAGTCATTGCAAATCAAGAAATTTTATCCATTGATGGGCCTCGTCCATCAAGAAAACCTAACTTTATGAGCATTTCCAGCTAACTAATACATTATCCTTGATGTTTATTGTCCATTGAGAAATAGTTTTCTTCACAGTTTGTAGACTATCAACAAAACTAAGAGAACTTTGCCTATTAAGAAAATCAAGAATCCATATTTTTTTACATTTTTTCGTATTTCTTCAACAAAATAAGGAGACTTTTCTTGACGTACATGACCGTCAAGATAAACATTGTATCAAGAAAATATTTTTCTTGATGGTACTTTGTCATCACTATCAAGAAATCAAAATTTGCGTCTGTCAAGAAAGGCTAAATTTGTAGTAGTGTTTGAAACTCCAGTATCTATCATTTCTTATCGAGATCCACAATCTATTTTAAAATTTTGGCCATAGTTATAGGAACCCTTAGAAACCAAATTACATTTTAGCACCACCTTTCATCCACAGACAAATGGCCAATCTAAAAGAACTATTCAAACATTAAAGGACATGTTGAGACCATATGTTCCATAGTTTAAAGGCAGTTAGTATGATCGATCGTCTTTGATTGAGTTCGTCTATAACAACAGTTACCACTCTAGCATCCAAATGGCCCCTTTTAAGGCGTTGTATGGGAGGCATTGTAGAACTCCAATATGCTGGAAAACAGTGATCCAGAGGAAGCTCTACGGTCTAAAGTTAGTCTAGGCAACAACGACAAGCATCAAAATAATCAGAGGAAATTTGAAAATGTAACACCATGAGCGCTAAGGTAATTGATTTTAATCGAGTTACTTTATTTTAGGGTTTTAAATGTTTGTTGGGTGCAATTTACCTCTTTTAGATGGGAAAAGAACATTTAAATTGTTTAAAAGAAAAGAAATAAAAGGGGAAAAATGTTGAGAAATAATAATAATTTTTATTTTTATTTTTATTTTTATTAATTTTTATTATTATTAATTAATAAAAAAAAGGAAATTAGGATTTCTTCTCTCTCCCTATCTTCATCACGCGACCGACCCCCCCTTAAAAATTTTTCCTCTTTTCTGCCCTACCGCTGCACCATCTCCCCTCTCCTTTCTATCGTCCAACGACATCCCAATCGGACAAGACCTGGCTGTCATCGTCTGCGCATTGTCGTCGTCCAGATTCAATCACCCATCTTCAGCCGCGTTCGTCCCTCTAGCGTGAAGCACACCGTCTGCCTCCATTCACATCTGTCGTGAACCGCCACCATCCCACCTTCCTCCGTTCGTTCAGATGTTGTCGGTCGACGATGACATTTCCCTTCGTTACCTTCAGGTAGCTGCATCGCCCAAAGATCCATTGTGACCTCTGTTGCCGTCCATCCTAGTCGCGAGTTTTGCGTGGTTCAGCAGTGTACTTCACCTCTGCTGCATCTCTTTCCAAGTGTGCGTAAGTTTCTTCGTATGTCGCTGTCGTTGTATTGTTGAAGTTTAGTTGTAAGGATGAAATTGATAGGAAATTATAAGGTTTTACATTGTTAATTCTATGAGATGGATGTTGTTAATGAGCCAAATTAGTGTTTGTTCTTGAAGGTGACATTGACGTCTCGATGTTAGGACCATTGAGTGTTGACCTTAAGTTTCATTGAAGCTAGATTCTCCACCTTCTTGGGTAAGTTCATCGATAATGTGATCTAATGATTTGAATGGATTGAATTTGGGAAAATTACTTAGTTTTGTTGTTATGTTTAGGTTCGTTTTTGTGACGATAGTTCGAATAAGGTGCTTAAGTAACATTGAGGTAAGGGGCTTTCTACTAGACTCACCTGTAGCCTTGAATGTGATGAATTGTGTTGTTATATCTGAATTGAGAGAGGATGATGATTGTGATATATTTTTGGATGTAAACTTAAGGTTTATTATATGTTATGTTCAATTAAGAAAAATACATATATCTATGTATGGTTGGATGTGGCCATGGGTACTTGAAGGTATAGGTATTTATGTATGGATTAGTGTAGACTGGGTATTGCATGCTTGAAGTGACTGACTGAATTATGTATATATTACTCATGCAGATGTTGATTTACTGTAACTCGTTGATGTTTCTTATAGGGGATAGATTTGAAATGGTGAGTTTCTCTTTGTTTAGACTGAATGCATGATATATTGTTACGGTTGGGTTCATTTAAACTGAGAAAACAGTATGGTTATACACTTGTAGACTGAGAGGGATGTTGTGACTATTTAATTGTTGTCTGATGTACTGATAAGTTCTGACTGGCCTTGAGTTAAATTAGAATAAGATGACTGTTAGAGGTTATGAGAAGGGTTATGTGATGAAAATGTTTGACTGTATTAAGAATGACTGTTAAGATGAAAGATTGGATTGAGGGGAAAAATTATTAGTTATCCTATTGGATAGTTACCTTGCAGGTGTCCTACGAGATCACCACCTTTTTATATCCTGTGGGATTATTTGAGTGATATGTGTTTCTGCAGAACACTAGACTGATTATGCGTCCTTTGGGGCGTTAGACTGATTATGTGTATCCTACGGTATCACAAAGACTGTGATTGTACAGGGTACTCCATTAGGGAGCTAATAATTTAATTTTTCCCCTAACGAGACCAGTAGCGGGTCTCTTACTGAGTATGTTGTACTCACCCTTTTATGTTTAATTTTTCAAGCAAAGATAACAAAGGAAGCAGACCGGCGAGAGGCAAGAAGGAGTCGTGATTGCCATAGGAAATGTCGTCCAAAATGCTCTCGCCTATGTTTTATTGTTTTCCTTTAGGACATGAGACTGTTTAGAAAATGTTTGTGATTTAACAGATGTTATGAATGTTTGTTTTGCAAAATGTACTTCTAAAATTTTGGTTGATTGAAATAGGGCCCGAACAAAGATTTTTGATGTTATTTGATTTTGATGGATTTTATAAAGACTCATGTTTAAAAGAAGTGTTTTTCTATTAAAGTAATGACCACAGTTTAGTTCTAAAAGTTGGATCGTTACAGAAAATTTTCAAGCAGTGGTCGAGAGGAAGCTCTACGGTCTAAAGTTAGTCTAGGCAACGACGACAAGCATCAAATTAATTAGAGGAAATTTGAAAATTTTCCACAATAGGCAGAAGAGCTATTTAGATAATCATCATAAAGCATTGGAATTTGAGGTTGGGGATAAATTTTTCCTAAAATTATCACCTTGGAAGGTTTTGATCAGGTTTGGAAGAAATGGAAAACTAAGTCCACGTTATATTAGTCCTTATGAGATTCTAGAAAGTGTAGGACCAACGACTTATAAGTTAAGTGTAGAACAAAGATGGTCTCCATGGTCAAAATCTTGTAGGAAAACCATGGCGTTGAAGAAGCTACTTGAGAAAGTGATGAGCTGATAAAAACCAAGTACCCACAGCTTTTCGTGCAAACTCACTAAATTTTGGGGACGAAATTTCAATAAGGAGGTAGTAGTTTGTGAGACTTTAAACGTGTTTTGCTCTATGTGATGAGATTCAAGCAAAAGGATCAAGTAGTACGATGAGATAGGTACTACTAAAGAAGTAACTCACGTGTTACGAAGGGGTACACGATGAAAAAAGGATATTGGGAACAGGCACAGGACGGACGATTAGACACAAGCCTACTCCACCTAGTAGTGATAGTGCAACACTTGTGTTAGTAAGTCGATGATTGATTTGACCTTGCTACCCAATCCGAATCCAGAATAAGAATTTGGCAGTAACATTTGGCATCCTATGATTAAACATTCACGTCACCGGTAGAAATTATCATTTCTACATGGAAAACGACGTCGAAGAAGCCTAGAAATAGAAGAAATCCGACCAATTTGGTACTACTTTTTCTAGTGTTGAGTTAAGGAATAATTAAAGAAATTTCCCAAAAATACCTGAAAGCTCGTTTACCGGCAAGAGGTTGCACAGAAGTTCTTGGCTTAGGAGTTGGGGAAGAAGCTAGTCGATTGACTGAGTGTGAGTGGTTCTTCTTATAAACATTTTTCTAAAATAAAAAGGATTTTCAAATGTGTTTGAATTCGTAAACGTGTTTCCTTTTAGACCATGAACTATGTGATTTATCTTCTTCTTTCAAATTATCAAAATGTTTATGAATTGAACTTATCATGAATTGAAATATTGTGTTGAAACGAGAAAGAATGCATGAAATTTGATAAGTTAGAAGGAAGTGATCTTTTGTACCTTATGCGATAGAATGCCCCATACTTGTGTGATCTGGTATGTGATGCCTTATCCTTACTTTGTGATTTGGGATATGATACTTTATTCTTGTTGTGTGTTCTGGAATAGAATGCCCTATTCTTCATGTGTGATCTTGAGTAGGATGTCTCATACTTGTTGTGTGATCTGGTATGTGATGGCTATTACTTATTGTGTGATTCGACATTGGAAGACGTGTTATGCGTTATAAAATTGATGGAACTTGTTAAATGCGTTGAGATTACTCTGTATATCTGCAACTTGGCAAAAGAGTGAAGCTTGAGATGAGAAAAGGATACAAAGATATAACTAAAGATGCAGAATGATTATATGGTATGCAAGATGCATACGTTACGACTTGAGATACAGTAAAAAAATAAAGAGGAAACGTTTTTTCCTTGCAAATTTTGATGAAGGATTTAAAAAGCAAAAATTGTCCATAAAACATATGAAAACGACTGTTTGAGATAATGGGAATCGCCTAAGCTAATTTTATGTCAAAGTCAATATCACTGTCATATTTTATATATTCTTACCACCTGAAATTTGCAAAAATAAATGTAAATGCGTTAAGACCAACTTTGTTGACACAAAAGGTTTGAGAAAATTTTCAATCACTAGACATTTTCGTCTAACCTTTAAATGTTTTGTTTTACTTCTCTCCTAGGTAGCGAAGGGCATCCTACGTTGAACTTGTGTTCTCAATCACTTGTTGAGCCCAAATTGCATCCTTCGTAGTAGCCATTATTACCTCGCATATATAGCATGTAGAGCTAGACAAAAAAAGTCAAGTCATTGGTTTTGGAGTCTGTATTTTATTCTTTTGAAAAACTTGTGTACTGGGAGTCAATTGTTCATTAATGAAGATTTTTGTTCCATTTATGTTCATTCTGTGTTTTACAATCTATGTATGCATTTACTTTTGCTTACTAAGCATTTGACGTTTTATCTTGAGGGAGTGATGCGTTGAATGTCTAGGTTGCACGCCTCCACTTGGTCGCATAATGTGACCTTTGGAGCGGGGCGTGACAACACGTGTAAGCTTAATACTTTTTCAAACCATGCTTAGCTTAAACCTTACATGTGGCCCATTAAGTACAATTAGAAAATTTTCCAGAATTTTCCTAACTCTTCAACGCCTAATCTCATCTCGCATTTAGCCCTCAAAATGTCTATTGCACCTTGCTCGTTGATTCTTTCCTCGTGTCGCGATCTCCAAAACGTCAAGTATCAAAACTTCTTTTTTCAAAATTCTTCACTTAGTTTCTTCTTTCTCAAAAGGACCCTTCTATTTAGGCATAGGTGTCTCAAGTCATATTCTAGGTTCTTTAATTTTTTAAAATAGGTTTGAGAGGTCCTTTAATTAATTTTTGTTTTATTTTTAATCCTAGAAAGGTACCCATGTTTTAGAAGGATGAGGGAAAAGACAAATCTGGATTTGTTGGTATCTCCAAGCGTCATTGTCACTCAGCTTGGCGAGGCATGCAGAGGAATAAAATAATATTATATTTTATTAAATATGTATTTTTTAACTTAAAATGTTTTTCCTTATATCTAACACTTTATTTTCAATTAAAACAACTTTATTTTTCCTTAATTGAAAATCCGTTTCCAAAATTACTTTCTTATCCATTGAGGAGAGTTACATATGATGATCATTGAGGCATTACGCATTGAGACGTTATGGCAAAACTCACTCTAGACAAGAGCTTCCCAATATATGTTCTTCTTTGTTATTTGCATTTTTCGAGCAAAATCAAATCAAAGACTGTTTGGTATTTCGATCGAGTCTAGTGTAGCTCCAATTGAGTTTGGTTGTTGTTTAATCTTGGGACGTCATGGCATTTTTTGAATTGTTTGTACTATTAACAAAGTTGCAAAATGTCTTAAAGAGGGTTTGATTCGTGACTCAGTCTTCTTCTTAATTACTATTTTCCTTTTCGCAATATTTTGGAAGCATGCTCTAGATGTCAAAACTTCCATGCGAAGAGCACCCAATGTCATGAACTAGGTGACAAAATCTAGGCGAAAAAATAATTTCCAGGTGGTAAGATTACCAATGGACCAAAATCCAAACTATTAGATTTCAAGCATTCTGTCATAGGCGTCCATATTCAAGCTCCTACCTCCACTTCGAAAGCAGACCAGTTTCAACCCTTTTTTTTTTTTTTTTTTTGAAATGACCACTGTTTTTAAAAAACAACAACATTTTTTACTTCTTAAGATTGGACTAGCAATGTAATATCGTAATTGAAGATGACTATATACAAATTTGTTAACAATTTAATTTAATTTTAAAACATATATAGAATCATTCAAGTGGATTTAATGCAAATAAAATTCTCGTTTAAGTTATTTAAGTATTTTAAAGGGTAATTTCTTAAAATGGTAAAGATATTTATTCATCAACTAATTCGTCAATTGATATGTTTGGATATTCAAAATGTAATTTGTCCTCATGTCAATCATTTTGCTGTATATTAAAAGAGCACTCTTTGTGTGTATATATATATTGATATATTGATTTTAGATAGAAGGAAAAATATTGATTCATAATCAATTAGAAATAATATAATATAATATATAAATCAAATCCTTTCTCCTCATTGCTCACTTTCTTTGGATCTTTGGAGTTGCATTGTTCTATCGTAGATGGGTTGCAATGGTCTTGCATTAGAATCCGAGTCCTGTTTTCACATATCAAACCTTTGATCTTAATGAACATCTAAATTTCTAAACAAAAATGAAACATAAAATGAAAAGGGATTTGTGTCTAGTAACAAAACAAACTAAAATATGTACAAATATTTTGACAAATCGGTATTTAAATGTTTGCTACACTTGTAAATACTTTAAGCAGTTTTATCATTTAACATAAGAAAAACATTCTAAATCTTGTTTGATAAACGATTTGGGTCTTAAATAATCAGCAATTTAATATTTAGTTTTTAATATCATTCAAGAATTCACACATACTGGTTACCTCCCTTAGACAAAGTTTGCTTTAGAGGTTTTGTTAGGATTGATTACTTATATGTATATCCATAAAATAATATTTGTGATATATATAGGTCCTTCAACTCAGAAGATGATTTCCTGTACTTATGGAAATTAAATCGATTGAATAATATCTTTTTTTTTTCTTGGGTGTGTGCTTTAGAATGTTTTACTTTAATAAATTGGTATATATAAATTACAAAAAAAAAATAAGGTCCTCTATTAATTAAATTTAGACCCATTTTAATTCAAACTTTCTTTAAGTGGGTTAAGTAAAGTTTTTTATTTTACTATCTTCTCCGATTGAAATATAAAATTCATATTCAATTTTTACATCCTTGAAGCTGTAAGATTATTCCACAATTATTATTGTTATCATTATTTTCTTTATTCACATAGTCTACTAATTTAATAATTAATTTCTCAATTTTACAGAATTTTCCCTAGCTAGGCTTGTAGAATTATTTGGGATGGGAGAAGATCCATTTATTTTCTATGGTGGAAATCAAAATTGGAGGATTAATTATTCCATCAATCAAATAACCACACATTTAGGGTTTAAAGAAACAATAAAAATCATTCTAATTAACTTACATCATGAACAGCCACTCGAAGTAATTTTACTTGCTCTTCTGTAACAGTCCTCACCTATTGAAATCAGCATTAAAATTAAGTTATTGTTGTTAACAATTGTAATGCATGAATATATAAATATATTATATATGTTTTATTGTTTAAGCAAATAGCTAAAATCAGCCTAATGAACATTATTTTGTGATTTTTGTAAGTATTGTCCAAAAAATAGGTTTGAGCCAAAACTATTAACAAAAATAGGTGAGTTTGACAAAATCGTAAACCCCGTCCACGATTTTGGTGAAGTGGTCATGTGAGCTCCACATCTTCTTCTTTCATTCATTATTTATATATAATATATGATATGTGGGTCACACGCCTTATTCTTTTTTATTATTTTATATATATATACTAATTCACATACCCTCAATTCTAAAAATATCTTTACTTATTAAAATTAATATCAACTTTTCAGTTTTAATTTATTCTTTATTTTATATATATCTTAAATATCTCAATATTCAATTTTTCTTATTAAATTCTTCTTTCATTATTTAATTTGATTATTTCTTAATCAAAATTATACATTCATTTATTTTTCAATTTTTTTAAACAAAACACATGTATTAACAAAATATGCTATTAAAAATATATTAAACAAATTAAAATATTAAATATGCTATTAAAAAATATATTAAACAAATTAAAATAGTAATAATAATAATTAGAAGTTGAATAATTAATATATTTTTAATAACATATTTTTGTTAATATATGTGTTTTTTAAAAAAAAATTAAAGAAAAAAATATGTATAATTTTGTTTAAGAAATAATCTAATTAAATTAGGAAATGTGATTTAAATAAGTAAATTTGAATGGATATTTAATATATAGAAAAATAAAATAAAGAAAATAATAATAAATTAAAATTGAAACTTGACCATAATAATCATAATAATTGACATGAATTTTTTTAGAATTGAAAGTATTTGGGGAATTAGCATATATATTTTTAATTTTTATTATTATTATTGTTATTATTTGTAGGGTAAGCTTCAACTTCTCCTAATTATTATTATTACTATTTTAATTTGTTTAATATATTTTTTAATAGCATATTTTGTTAATGCATGTGTTTTTAAAAAAAATTGAAAAATAAATGTATGTATAATTTTGATTAAGAAATAATCAAATTAAATTATGAAAGATGAATTTAATAAGAAAAATTGAATATTGAGATATTTAATATATATATATATATAAAATAAAGAATAAATTAAAATTGAAAAGTTGATATTAATTTTAATAAGTAAAAATATTTTTAGAATTGAGGGGTATGTGAATTAGTATATATATAAAATAATGGAAAAGAATAAGGCGTGGGGCTACGTATAATATATTATGTATAAATAATGAATGAAAGAAGAAGATATGGGGTCCACACGGTCACCTCACCAAATCGTGGATGGGGTCCCCGATTTTGCCCAAACTCACCTATTTTTTTCAATAGTTTTGGCCCAAACCTATTTTTGACAATACTTTCAAAAATCACATTATTTTGAAAAAAAGTTCCAACATAGTTGTTAAAATTTTAGACGTTATTGATAATCTCATATAAGTTATGTTTGATAACATTTTTTCGTTTTTGTTTTTCATTTCAAAAATTAAAGTCTATTTCCTCATTTTCTTACAACGGTTTGTATCACTCTTAATTTCATTCTAAACCAAATTCAAAAATTAAAAAACAAGCTTTTAAAATCTACTTTTAATTTTTTAGTTTTAAAATTTTAACTTAGAAAATAGATATTAAAACAAGAGATTTCGTGGGAAGATTTGTCGGCTAAGTTTTCAACAATAAAAGATTAAAAATGAAATGATCTAAAAACAAAAGCCATAAATATTTGACATAATTATTTCTAGTTCAGTTTTTTAAAAACAAAAGAACAATAACATACGTTTGGCAACACCTTTTATAAACTGAAAAACAAATGAACATGTTTTATGATTATGTTGTAGCAGTTTAAATCTACCATCGGTGTGTGTGTGTGTATTGAAATTTAGTATTGGAAAAAGAAAAGTAATAATATAATGAACCTGTTGAATGATAGTCCACAGAACATTTTCAGTGCATGGTGGAACAGTAAGTGAGCCAATGTATCTATAATATTGTTTGTT
>JBBPDI010000005.1:5582340-5592631 GCA_037974545.1 Cucumis variabilis
TTACCATTCTGAGTGGTTCAATTATAAATGTGACGAAGCCAAGTGAAAGGGACAAAAGGGAATATGGAATATCGTGGAAAATTCTCTCAAGTTTTATCTTGCTACCTTTTCATTTCAATCCTGGATGATTGTTCATTTGTTTTATAGCTACTTTTTTCTAATTCCATTTAAAATCAACTCTAATCTACATAAATTTATTCTCTAAAAATCTCACTAATAATTCAATAGCTTAACAATAATATTAATTATAATGTATTATTCTTTCTGACTTGAGAAAAATGGAGGAAGACGGTAAATGGAAAATCAATAAATAAAGAAAATGTAAATGAAAAATAACTTGGTGAAAACAGGCTTGGAAATATGAAATTTCTTCAAACTAATGCTTCAATTTTGTATTAAAGGGCCAACAAATAGCTTAACAAATTAATTTATATTAAATGACCGACAAGAGCTTAACTAGTATCCACAAGAATTGTGGTTCCAATACCAATAACCCCTATTGTTGTAAAAAAAAAAAAAAAAAAGGTTTTCTACACTAGTAGCCTATTTAAATAGTTTCATTTACAAATAGCCTAATGAATTAAGATATTACACAAAACTTAGATTCACTTGCCTACCAAAAAAAAAAAAATACAAAATACAAAATGATACACATCTATCTATGATATAGTATATATAAAAGTTTCAATGTGGAGAAACTTTTCATTATACCTTGAGTTTAGTTTTATGTTCCAAATCATTCTTTGATTTTATGGTAAATTCATTTTTAATTTTGTCTTTTTGTAATATAAATAATTATAAAAGACTCATCACTCTCTCCTACTACTTTTTGAATTAATTATACTTAAGTTTAATGGAATTAAAATATGCATAATGTAAAAAGTTGGAATGGAAATGGTTTTTCATTTAGCCACTACTTTTTAAATTAATTATACTTGAGTTTAGTGAAATTAAAGTATGGAGGACGAGAAAAGCTGAAATGCAAATGGTTTTTCATTTTATTTTAGATATTAATTAAAAATTAAATATCTTATTAATTCTAATTAAAGTACAAATTTAAAAACATGAAAGTTGAAAAGCTTTTGTAACATTTTTTTTCTACTATATAAAAGGTTTTCTTGATTTTTTTTTACAACATTTTTTATATATTCAAAACTTCTATATTTTGAATTCTATTGATTTAAAAAGTGTCAACTTTGGATCATGTTGTTTGATTATAAAGTTAAAACCTTTCAACAAATCATGGAGAATCAAACAATCGGTGATCATTCAGGAAACAAGTTTTTCTTCCACAACTACCATTAAGCCCACCAAATGACAATAAATATCCATTCAAGTTCAAGAGAAAACAATTTCTCAGTCGTTTATGTTTTGCAATGACAATTAACAAAGCACAAAGACAAACAATTCCTAATGTTGGAATATATATTATTGTGTTTTCTCATAGACAATTTTATGTTGCACTATCTAGAGAAATTTCAATGAAGACAACAAAAGTTTGGATTAAGCCCATAGGTGACAATAAGTTACCTTCAAATTGTACCCAAAAAAATATTGTTTATAAAGAAATCATTTTTTGATATATGTCAGTCTTACATTTAAATTCTTATATTTTAATATAATTATTCTAACTTCTTCTCATGTACATCTAATTGTATTACAAAACAAAATCCTACTTTTAAGTTTAACACAACCTAAACATATACATGCAATGTTTACTATCATCTAAAGCTACACACTATCTGTGACATGCAGGTGTCTTTTACTACTACTATATATAAAAGCCTCAATGTGGAGAATTTTTTTTCTCCCCATTATGCCTTTAAATTTAAATTTTTGTTCTAATTCACTTTTTGATTTTATGGTAAATTTATTTAAATTTTTTTTATAATATAATTAATTAGAAAAGATTAATGGTTTTTCATTTATATTTTAGAAATTAATTAAAAAAATTTTAGAAAATCATTTTTAGTTCTGTTTCTTAGTATAATTAATCGTGGAAGACTAATGGTTTTTCATTTACATTTCAAAAATTAAATATTTTTTTATAATATAATTAATTAGGGAAGATTAAATGGTTTTTCATTTACATTTTAGAAAATAATTAAAAATTAAATATATTTTCATTTTTAATTTTTTTTCTAATATAATTAATTGTGGAAGACTAATGATTTTTCATTTACATTTTAGAAATTAAATATGTTTTTTTTGTAATATAATTAATTATGGAAGACTGATGGTTTTTCATTTACATTTATTCAACTTTCATTACTATATAAAGAGCTTCCTTGATTTCTTTCTACCAACATTATTGAGTATTTTAATTCATTAGTTTGTTATTTTTTCCCTCTCAATTTTTTCTCCAAAAGCTTAATATTTAGCACGTGAAGATGGAAACCCATTTGAAGAAGATCGAGTGCATATGAAAAGAGGGTACAGATGCAAAGATGCAGTTAGTTTCTTGACACTCCTAAGGCCCTAACTCATCTAGCTAGCTATGCACACCCAAGAATAAGAAAACATTATTTGTTACTTGGTATTTTTCTTATTTTCTTAAGTAACATATGAAATAGAAGATGATGGATTGTATTACTCACATGGAGCTAACCTCTTTAATTTCTATAAATATATATTTATTTTTCTATAGTAAAATATAAAAACATGGGTGGGAGACATTTTTTGTTTCAACTTTGTACTTTCATTATAAGGTTTTTTTTCACTTCTATTTTGGTGGCACTTTTGTCATTTAAATACAAAAATTAATGTAGTTAATTGCTAAATTAAATTAACTCTCTTCTCTCTTATTAACTCTTCTATATGATCTCCCAACCTTTCAATTTCCTCCTCTTAAAAATTTTTTAGTATAAATATTTTATTCTTTTCTTCCATTCAAAATCATAAGTCACAATAAAAAACTAAGATGTAAAGAATAAATCAAATTATCATTCTAGTGTTCTCTTTTATTTTTTCATTTTTGTTGTATTTATTTACTTCTATATATAAATATGTCTGATTGTATTCCTTCATGGATATATAAATCATGTAATCTTAGAATTTTTTGTTAGAATGTAAACATGTGATCTAAATATATGTTTGTGGGTATTTTTTTCATGAGATATGTTTGAGTCCTCCAACCATGAAGATCTTTCTTTTAGAATGTAACAATAGGGAATCTTGAACATTGTAAAAGAATACATTTTGTACTTTTGAAAATTAAATTTGTTGAATTTTGTTATATGTAATTTTTTTATTGACTTCATATTTTTTACATTCATTTAACAAGTTAAAAGAATCACGTGCAATGCACGTGTTGAAAGACTAGTTATATTTAAAAACTTGGATGAAGAGATTTTTTTTTCTATTTTTGATCTTTCTTTATAAGTAGCTTCTATAATTAGGTAGATAACACTGATGTCTTTTTTCTTTCCTATTTTTATGCTTAATGAAGAAAATTTGTGGTGATTTTATGAATTGATTAGGCTAATTGTAACTTATGAATATAACTAATAGCTCAAGAAAATCGAAAGTCTTTCTAACTTCTAAAATACAAATAATCAATAATTTATTTATGTCTTTTATTCTATCCAATTTGAAATAATGCTAATGAAAAAGAAATGATATGATTTATTTACCTTAATAGCTAATTATGCTAATTGTAACTAATGAATAATTTTATAGCTAAGGATATCTTAGTTCAACTTCTAAATGGAAAGAATTAACAATTAAATGAACTATTATACAAAATACAATGAATGAACCTTTAGGAATTCTAAATATGGATGGCTATAAAACATCCTTTTATTCATTCAAGTTTGCACAAAATTTAGATAGTATTTCAAATAAGAAGGAATATCTTAGTTTCATGGCATGTTTCTAGTCCTAGATTGTTCACTTCCTTTTTATTCTTTTTCTTTTTTTGGTTTTTATGCTTTTCTAGATGTGTTTATGTTAAAAATATATCTCTTGAAAATCTTTTACTTTTCATTGATGTTTCAAGTTGATACATAAAACATGCACTTCAGTAAAACACTCCATTAGTCAATATAGGACTAGAAACATGTTATTGAGTTTGATCCAAGAAATCCACTAATAGAAAAATTGAGAAGTTATTTAGTTTGATCCAAGAAATCCATAAACATCAGTAAAAATGAAAGCATATCTAGGCCAATACAAACAACAATAGAAAAAGATTCCACTAATAGAAAAATATATTCTTAATTGATAGTATGTGATTGATGAAGTAGTTTTTCTTTTTCTCAAAAAAAAAATCTTATCAATTGACATCTTTAAGAATATCTATATGTACGTATATAAGAAGAAAACTTTTGGGTTTTCCACCTTTTCTTAATTTTTGTTTTTTTTATTCATTCATCAAATCTCTTCTCTGAAAGTTTCTAGAATTTAGTATGATAAATCAATATAGTATAGTTAATTTATTTTTCTAACGGTTGGAAAGTAGAATTGTCTAGCAATCATTATAGCATTCCATTTTAAGAACTATTTATGAGTTTAATCTTAAACAACAATTGGAAGAAAAATTAATCAATTGAAAATGAAGATACTAAAAAAAAATTCTTATGAGAAAAAAATTCAAGCTAAGCAATAAAATAAAAATGAAACACAAATATCACATGGCACATGAACTAGTATAAAAATAATTAGAAAGACTCACTTTTCTCTCTCATAATTAAAAACTCTAAAGAAAATCTATCTTCTTTCTTAATCAACTACTACGTCCATTAATTTTTTCTTCCTTCTCATACTTCTTCTTCTTCTTAATCCATGGCTTCTTCCGTCTTTCTTGTAGGATGGGCTTCAATGGCTATGGAAATGCTATCAGTTACTCGCTTGCCACTCATTTGATCAATGTAATGGAGTTGTCTTTTTAGCTACAGTTTTTCTAACTTTAATCACATTAGAATAATTCGAAGCTTTCTTGGTGCTGAAATGCGTCGCCAAAAAGCTATTGTGCATCGGTGCAGCCTTCACTGACGCAAAGAAGCACATTGGCATGGGCGTCGTAAATGACACATCGTAAGAGGTAATGAAGACGTAAGAACAAGACGACGTTGGCATAGAACTTTGGCCGACACATGATTTTCTGACAAGGTCAACACGTCATCAATACAAGGATGTTTTTCGACGTCATTGTATATGCGTCGACAAAACTATTGAGGGAGAATAAAGAAAAGGAAGAGTATGAAAAGACTATAGAAGAGCTTAAGTGCAAGAATTTTCTTCAACTGTGTTTGATGACCTTGAATCCAAGAGTAGGTACATGAGCAGAATGTGCAAAGAGAAAAGTTGAACATTATTATGAGCTGCTTCGAAAGAAATGTGAGGTTGCTTCAAAGAGATATGACCCTCGCTCTCATGGGAACTTTCTATAGCTTGTTCGGTTCTCAATCTTGTCATTTTCTGCTCCTGTTTTTCCAATCAATTTTTTGGAACCACAAGAGCAAGGGTTGCTTCTCTTTGAAGCAACTTCAACGAACTTCAAGAACATCATGTGTTTTGTTTCTTCCAAATCAAGCGTAGACGTTCAACTGAGAGAGAATCAGAGGATAATATTCTAAAGATCGAACCACATCGCATCAAATTAGCACAAATATAACATCAACTCAAGTTCAACTTCATAAATCAAATTTCTTCAGAAACCTCGTGCTAACAAATTCGCACACACAGTGAGACTCTCTACCTTTCATCTTGCTTTCGAAACTAAAATCAACAAACCAACTAATGGGACTAAGGAAAGATGCATCCAAATCTATTGGTTCAAGCGACGCTTACACGGGACCTATCATCCGCAGTCATTCAAAAAGGATCATTTACGAGCAGGATCAAGGTTCTATCATCGAGCAGAGCATTCTTAAGCAACTTGTGGAATCTCTTAAAGGCGGGATCATCATCATAGAAAATTCTTTGTTCGACAACTCTACTCCTGCTTCTTATCTATCAGAGCAAGAATCATACCTTGAAGTAGTGTCTATCATGGTGATTAATGTAGCTATTGAGAACGTCATGGTGGAAATGGAGAGGAAATTAATTTCCTAATAAAAGTTGTTGAGGAGCGAGATCATGAAATTGTTGCCTTGAAAGATCAAATGAAAGCTTGTGAAACTGCTGAGTCGAGTAAAACTCCTGCTGCCAAAGTTGACGATAAAGAAAAAGCTGTGTTGTAGGAAAACCAGATGCCACAGTCCATCTTCTTTACCTCACTATTAATCCAACAACTGTAGGATATGATCACAAGCTCCATAAGAGCTCAGTATGGAGGACCATTACAAACTTCTTTCATGTACTCTTAGTCGTACACCAAAATAATTGACAACTTGAGAATGTCGCTTGGGTACTAACCTCCAAAGTTCCAATAATTTGACGAAAATGGCAATCCAAAGCAACACATTGCTTACTTTGTTGAAACATGCGATAATGCAGGATCAAGAAAAGGCCAACTAGTCAAACAATTCATTTGAAGCTTGAAAGAAAATACTTTCAAGTGGTATACTTATTTAGAGTCAAAGTCATTGACAGCTAAGAATAGTTGGAGAAGGAGTTCCTAAACTGGTTCATAGTACCAGGCACATTATAAGTATGATGAAGCTTACAAACACAAGACAATGAAAGGGAGAGCCAGTCATCGACTACATCAATCGATGGAGAGCTCTAAGTCTTGACTGTAAAATTCGGCTCACTGAATTGTCTGCAGTGGAAATGTGCACCCAAGGCATGCACTAGGAGCTTCTTTATATTTTGCAAGAAATAAAACCTTGCATGCTTGAAGAGTTGGCGACTCGCACCCATGATATGGAACTAAGTATTGTCGACAGGGGAGTAAAAGATTTCTTGGTTCCAAAAATAAGGAATGATAAGAATAAAATTAATGACACTAAAAGATCGTGGATGGTGTCACAAAAGAGTATGGTTGTTCATGCTTGAAATATTTTTCTAAAAGAAAAGAAACAAAAGTGGAAAGAAAATATGATGGCCACGAAAAGCAACGTCCAACTCTTAAAGAAAGACAAGAAAAAGCTTATCTATTTTCTAACTCTGATGTTGCAGACATGTTAGAGTAGCTGCTAGACAAACAACTTATTCAGCTGCCAGAATGCAAACGATTAGAACAAGTAGAAAAAGTCGATGATCCTAACTACTGTAAGTACCATCAGGTCATTAGTTATCCTGTTGGAAAGTGTTTCATGTTGTAGGAGCTGATTTTAAAGTTGACTTGTAAAAAGAAGATCGAGCTAGATATTGATGAAGTAGCTCAAATGAACCATGCTACACTCGAGATAACTTCAAGTGTTCCACCATCAACACAGCTTTATAATCAAAGAAAAAGCTTGATTTAGTTGAAACTTTCGAACCTATAGTTATCTAATTCCAACAAAGGACCATGACGACAAACTTCCAAAACAAAGAAAAGTCTATTGAAGATGATGGCGAAGGATGGATAGTCACAACTCATAAAAATGAGAGACAGTCAAATTCCATTCAAACGAAGTCGCACTTCCATCAGAAGCATGGAAAAGGAAGCAACTCTCATAAAACGAAGGACAAAAGAAACAAGAAGATGTGAAAGCCTAAGCTTATCAAAGGAAAAGAAGAGGACTTCTTCTGACCTCGACAGTCTATAACTTTGATGCAATTCCTCCTAAGAAGGTTCCTTGATGATCATCTGGAGGAAGTAATAGAAGTCACTACATATCATGTTGTTAGCATAGCAGAAGTTGACACCATTAAAATGAAATTAAGCATAAGACTTCTGTATTTGATCATACCAAGCCTTCAACTATTCAATCTTCAGTCTTTCAAAGGTTTGCCACACAAGAAGAAGGAAACAAATTTCTAATGTCTACTTCTATTCGAATTTCAGCTTTCAAAAGACTAAGTATACATCAAAGAAAGGTCAATCTTCAACATCTTCTTTTGATCGTCTGAATATGTCAAGCGATCAACACAAGAAAGAGATGACAACTTTGAAGGAAAAACCATTTCATAAAAAACAATGACGGTAAGGTCCACAATCGTGTTCCATCACACATGAAGAGGAAGTTGTCTGTCGACATAAATAATGTTCCTTAACAATGAAGCCAAGTTATTATATTCATCAATTCTACAAATAAAGAAGGTGAACAAATTCTTGATGAGAATATAAGTTGCTAAATATGCAAAGCTTCTTATCTCAAGAGCCTATATTGCATGGTGCTTCTAGCTCACAAGAGCTTAAAAGATGAATGGTAAAAAAAATTGAACTGCGTTATGACTTGATCCCTATATTATAAATGGTACGTAGGCAGCTTAAAGGAAACTTTAAGTTCAGTCTAGTAAAAAAAAGCTTGAACTTATGACTTGATTCTTCATCTCTACTAGGAAATCATAACAAATTAGGACAAAATCCCTAAATTCAAGATGTTCATCCCTAGTAACAATGTGATGCAATAAATTAAAGATGTGCATTACTTTGTGCAAGACTATATACAAGTTGAGTGCATTCATAAAAATGTGCCTTAAAATCAAGCTTGACGGCTTCATTGATGATTCTTTATATTCAAACTCAAAGACTTCATCGATGCTTCCTCGTATTCAAGTTCAAAGGCTTCATTGACGCCTTTTTATATTCAAACTCGAAGGCTTCGTTGATGCTGTAACTCCACCTCTTCGAGAGGATGATGATGGTGCAACTCCGAGAGGATGGCAATCGTCCAGCTCTGCCTTTGCCTCTCTAAGACAATGATGACAATGTAGCAGCACCTCTGCCTCTCCAAGAATATGTCGACAGTGCATCTCCACCTTTGCCTCTCCAAGATGATAACGACAATCTTGTAACGACCCAAACTTTTGAAACTAAATTGTGGTCATTACTTTAATAGAGAAACGTTTCTTTTAAACATGAGTCTTTATAAAATCCATCAAAATCAAATAACCTTTATTTGGGCCCTATTTCAAACAACCAAAATTTTAGAAGTACAGTTCACAAAACAAATATTCATAACTCTATTAAATTATAAAAATTTTCTAACCAGTCTCATGTCCCTAAGAAAACGATAAAACATAGGCGGAAGCATTTTGAACGACATTTCCTATGGCAGACACGCCTCCTTCTTGCCTCTCGTCGGTCTGCCTTCCTTGTTATCTTTGCCTGAAAAAAATTAAACATAAAAGGGTGAGTACAACATACTCGGTAAGAAACCCACTACTGGTTCCATTAGGGGAAAAATAAATTATTAACTTCCTAATGGGGTACCCTGCACAGTCTCAGTCTGTGATCTCGTAGGATACACATAATCAGTCTAATGTTCCTGAAGGATACACATATTAGTTTAGTGCTCCTGAAGGATGCACATATCAGTCTAGTGTTCTGCAGAAACACACATCAGTCTATTACTCCCGAAGGATGCACATATCAGTCTAGTTCTCCCGAAGGATGCATAATAGGTGGTGATCCCGTAGGACACCTGCAAGGTAACTACCCAATAGAAAACTAATAATTTTCCCTTCGGTCCATTCTAAACATCTTGACAATCATTCATAGTACAGTCAAACATTCTCATCACATATCTCTTTTCATAACCTCTAACAGTCATCTTATTCTAACTTAACTCAAGGCCAGTCAGAACCCATCAGTACATCAGTCGACAAACTAAATAATCATAACTTCCCTCTCAGTCTACAGGTACACAACCATACTATCTCCTCAGTTTAAATGAACACAACCATAACAATATTTCATACATTTAGTCTAAAAAAAATCCACCATTTCAAACCTATCCCCTATAAGGAACATCAACAAGTTTCAGTCGATTAACATCCAGATGCGCATATAGACATATCCAGTCAGTCACAACATGCTCTCAATACCAAGTCCACATCAATCCATACAAAATAATATATGTTTTCCCAGTCGAACATAACATAAAATAAACATTAAGTCCACATCCAAAAGCATAAATCACAACTATCATCCTCATTCAGTTCAGATGGAACAATACAACTCAATTCCATATGTGAATCCAGTAAGAAGCCTCTTACCTTAACTTTATTCTAATCCCCTTAGTTGGACCTGAGTTTGCCAAACAACCTAAACATAACCAACATCAATCAACATCTTTCTACAACATTTCATTCATTCAAAATCACCCCAAATGTGGCATTAGCACTTACCCCACTAATGGAAAGACGAGGCCAATCCAACCAAATGGAATAGTCAAGGATGTGCACGCTTCGACGATACCTTCAAGAGTGTCACTTCAACCAATCAGTCGACATTACATCTAAAATAAATATCTAC
>JBBPDI010000005.1:5664863-5682155 GCA_037974545.1 Cucumis variabilis
CCTAACCCACCAGTTAGTACAGGAAACATGCAGGTTAATACTACTGGAGACTCGAATGTCGTTTGCTTGTCAGACGACGATTAACCAGCCTGACCAAAAAAAACAAGGGTACATTTCTGACTTTTGAAGCTTCTAGCAACATAAGGGCATAAGTAAGGTCTAAGGGGTGCAAAATTTTATATCTGAAACTTTGAATATTCTTGTAGATATACGTGGCTCTTAACTTCAAATGTGTATAATGTAAATATCCATTAGCCCATATCTCAAAGGTGGTGATCTGGTTATGAATATTATTTGGCAGTTGAGAACCGATTAGATTCTCCTCTTTTCTTTTCTTCTCCTTTTCTTTTTTATTTGTTTAGAATTATTTTGACTTGATCTTAGATACAAACGCAAAATTTATTACATGGAATGGGAAGGGAATGAAATTGATTCACAAAGAGATGCCATACGGTAACTTTTAGTGTCTAGTTTGAACTTGTTGAGCTGCTCTCCTTGTTTTGCTTAGAAGTGTATTAGTATTTTAGGCCTTGTTTAGTAACCGTTTCGTTTTTAGCTTTTGAAAACAAAGTTGATAACCTTACTTATATCTCTAGATTTTCATGTTATGTTTATTTTCTATCAATGTTTAAAAAACTAAGTCAAATTTTGAAAACAGAACCAGTCTCTTTGATGTTTGGTCCTATAATCTGCTTTCCAATCAAGCAATTTTTATAACCAAGTGCTTCTTGGCTGCAACATTTTCATAAGCATATTTGTACGATTCTGATTCATGTTTTAGTATTATCCAAATCACCCCAAGCACAAACTTAAAATAACATTTGTAATGTGTTTATACATTGGGTTTATAATACAACTCACACATGCTTGAAAATCTACCATTCAAAATTCCATACTTTCAAGAATATTGATAGGATTCAATACTATATTAATCTAAATTGATTAATTCAATTCAAACTCTATATTTGTGAAGCAAAACATGATTCAGCATTGTAAACTCTTGCACTACTCCCTTTGAATATTTTAGTAAAACATGTATTGGTGGCAAAAGCTTAGACCTACTCTACATTTAAGTCTAAACATTGGGTTAATCTTTTTAGTCTAAATTGAATCTAATATCTTTATTTGGTTTGATATAAATCGTTTTTGTTGGTTTACGTTTGGAACTATAAATAAAAAATTGAAAGCCCATTAGGTTTAACATGAATGGGCCTTGACTGGACTCTTAACAATGTAATAGCATCGGTTTCATTACATGTTATACAGAAGGTATGATTTGCATATAATTTTTCTTTGAAGAGACAATTGTGGAAGAGATTTTTGTTTAAAGATGGCCAAATGAACAAAGAAGAATAACCAAATAAACTAAATGATGAAGTATTTACAAGCTACTATGGAATGGATTACTACCTTGATGTTATGAGTTCATCTTATGTTTTCTTTCAAAATCAAACAATAATGTCTGTCCAACTTTTATTCTTATTTTTAGTTTTTTGAAAATCATACTTATTAACCCCTCTACCTTTAAATTTCTTGCACCATTATTTATTGTTTACCAATGTTTTCACGAACCAAGCTAAAATGCAGACATTTATAAGAAATTAACTGTCAACATACTTATTGTTAAAATACAGTTTAAAAAGAAAAAAAAAAATTAAGGCTCCTATTGGTAGCCATTTAATTTTTAGTTTATAAAGATCAAGTGTACAGATACTTTTAAATTTCTTTTTCTAAATCTAAGTTTTTTTTATCAAAAATAGTTTTGAAAAACTATTTTTTAAATTTGAGAAATAATACAATTTCTGTATTGAAGTCAAAAACTGTCGGCTGGAATTGGAAGGTAGACAAGTAGTAAGTAGGCATATCATATTAGATTCCTTCTCATTCAATCACCCAAATCTATTGTCTCAAAACCACTAAAAATCCACCACCCTTACCCTAAACATTCTAACCAATTTCTCCACGATATATATATATATATATATATATATATATATATATACACATCCTAATATCAATTATTTTAATTTCTAACTTTACACATCACTACTAATTTCTTTCATAAACTCTACCCTTTTTCAGTACACTGATATTATAAAACTTAATGAATGGAAGTAAAGATGTTTGCGGGGTGGAGTGGGATCGAAGATGCTCTCCATCCTCCTGGAATTCTTCACTCCACAGATAGTAGAGATTTCCAGCAAGTAATTTATGAGAATCAAGTTCTCTGTTGGGATTATTTATGTCTTGACAATTAAGCAATAAAACTCGAAATTTAAGTATAATGTTTATATAAATTATACAAAGACTAAGGTAATTCCATCCCTAACCTCGTTCAATTAATAGGATATTTTCTTCTTCACTCCCTCTCATATTTCTCCATCTTGATAGAGATGGATTCGTGCAAAGAAAATGGACATCTCTGAATGAAAAAGATAGTAAGGAAAATTTGTCACTATATTTTTTCTCATCAATTTGCTTTTGATATTGTTGAGTAGTTATAGCAAACTCAAATATAATCTTCTCTTTCTTTTTCTCTAATATATGACGATGATGCAATTAATATTGACTACCAAATCCTCCATCTATACTTCTTATGTTCAATTTTTTTAACATAAATTTTAGGAGTAAATTAATGGAGAGAGATATATCATATTTTCTTTTTTAAAAAAATCTTTTAAATTAAAAAACTGAAAAAAAATATTTACAAAATATTTATTATTTTAGAAACATATCGATGGTAGATATTCATAAATTTTGTTATGTTTTGTAAATATTTTGATTTTTTTTACTATATTTAAAAACAAAAACATTTCTTTCCTTCTCTAGACACACCTTATGAACAAGAAAATATTTTTTAAAATTTAAAAGGAGCTTACATATTCTTGTGAAAAATCTCGTAGTTATACAACAGAAAATTAGCAGACAAATTAAGAGAAAGTCATAAAAACTGGAAACACAAGATTTTACATGAAAAACCTCCCAACTTAGAGAAAAAATCATAGATCACAAAAAAGAAATCCACTCTACGTGAAAAATTGCCACAATCACAAAAAATAATTTTCTCTCTCCCAACCTTAATTACAAAAACACTGTCTTACGACTTTTGGTCACTCACACCTTTTACCATGTCTCCAACTAAAAGATACAAAAGAAATTAATTAAAGTTAGCACACTAAAAACTTAAAGTGTTTTTAACTGAGACAATTGAGAACTGAAGACATAGACTTCTTTTATAGTCCATGACTTTCCAATCTTTTCATGTAAGACAAATTAATTGACTTTCCTAAACATTTTCAACGTTAAACAACTACACTTTTAAATATTTTGCCGAAAAATCTAACACAGATATGTCTACGCTAGATTCCTTGGTAAAAATACTCTTTTAAGTTTTTTTGTTGGCTAAAATATTACTTTGGATCCTACTTTATATACTTATAAATGTCTAAATTTAGTTTTTGTATAGTTTCTGTTATTAGGGTAAAAAACTTTGTAATAGCATTCTCTTTATGAAATTTTAAAATATATTTTCATTGTTTCTTTTTCTTATATAAAAGTTGTTGTTATTATTATTTAATTAATTTTGATAAAAACTCAACTTTGAATAGAAAAAATTTAAGATGGAGTGAAATATAGCCACTAAAGTTAATATTTGTTAACAAGAGTGTAGAAATAAGATATTCATCTTTCATACATTTATTGAAAAAAAAAAACTAATTGTTTCAAATATAACAAAATAGACAAAAATATTTTCAAATATAATAAAATATCACGATATATTGCATAAATGGTGATAGATTATTATTTGTGTCTATCTATATCATCACATGGATAGAACTCAAATAGTAGTCATCGTAATCTATTATCTATAAAAAAAAAATTATATTTATATTTATTTTCAACAATTTAAAAAAAATCGAAAGAAAATATCATGTATCTAGTCCAATATGAATGAAAATAACAACAACGATATCCATAACTTAGTTTATGAATAAAAAAAGACGATTCAATTACTATTCTAATATTTGTTTTATAAACTTTTTTCTTATAGAAATATTTGTCAATATTGAAATATCCATAAATTTGAAAATTCAATATTGTTATCTATAAAAGGACTAAAATCAAATGAAATGTAGAGTAATTCAATCCTGATTTATAATCTTACAACCCATAGAATTTCTTCTTCTTAATTTTTTTAATCTTCTCTTCCTTTTTGCAGTCTTTTTAAGAAAATGCTGAAATTTTGTTAAAATAATCCCTTATTTTTCTTGAAATATTACAATAAGAAGTAAGAATTATTATACTCATAATTAAGAAATGATTCTTACAAATACCCAAAGAAGGGTTAAGAAATTAAAAAAGTGTTAATGAAAAAGAAAACAATACTTTTGGTGAAAAATTAATGATTTGATAAAAAAAAAAAAAAAAAAGGAGTGACACAATATGGAACTTCAAATAAGTGTTTTTTAGTAAAAGTGAAAGAGAGCTCAATCTTTGAGAAGCAAAAGTGGTTTTTATTTCCCCCACTATAAGACACAAAATGGAGACCCAAGAAAGTGGATGCTTTTATTTAACTCCTCTTTTGAGAAATTCCACCATTTTCCACTTAGATTTCTTCTTGGACTGCCCCCTTTTATCTTACCCTTAATTCATTTTTCTTTTTACTTATTGGTCAACACTTACATTATTTTATTTTATTCCAAAATTCTATACATACTAAATGTTTAATCATCTACTACCCTAAAAGTGTTCAACTTTTGAGTTTAGTGGGGTTTTAAATTGAATACAAGATGAAAATGAGTTAAATTGAACATCATGATCGTTTTAATAAATTTATTTAAGATCATATATTGAAGGATAATTATGTGGTACTATATATAATAAAGTGTAAAATGTTGTAAATTAAACAATCTAAGCAAATTCAGTAAAAAAAAAAGAAGGAAACTTTTTTTAAGTGATTTATTTTCTTTTATTTATTTAACTGTGAGTAGGATTTAAAATGCAGGGGTTTAAGGCTTAGGGTTTAACGAACTTGGCTCATATACATAATGATCGGCATGCATTTTTTTCCTCAACATTAAGTTAGAAGTTTGTTGTTTACCACCACAATTCTTAAACAAAAAAAAAAGTACAAATATAGGTTATTCTTTTAAAATATTATCTTATCTTATGTGTGAATTTTATTTGTAGTCGAACTCTCATTATCATTTAATTTGTATTTCATCATTTAATTTTCCATCCTAACTTTTCTTTTTTCTTTTTTCTTTTTTTTTTTTTGAGTGGTTGGTGTGTCATTGTATTGCATATCATCTAACAAAAGAAAATTATTAAACAATTCAAATTCAAATCATTCTTTCCACTCAAGAATGTGCAATTTTTTTTTATTGTATATCCTTATCTTAATCTAATGACTCAAATTATACTTATTCTTTCACTATTATTATAAATATAAAATATCATTTTCTTACTTTTAGTTACGCAACAAATGATCTATAAAAATAGTCTAATAAATAAAGTATAATTAGGTGCGATAGAAAACGACCAATTTAACTTCTCTTTTATTTATTTATTTTTATATATATATAAATTCAAAGCTCTTCTAAAATCCCAATAATCTTTTGAGAAAGAGAATAATGTGATGCTTTTGGTGAGTAATAAGTCAACAAAAAAGTATAAAATAAAGATTTTCAAGGGAAGATGCCTAATTGTGGTGTCTCTTAAGATTTAGGGGAAGGGGAAATTAAGAATTTTAGACAAAAGTTTTTCAAAAAATTAAAACAAAAGAATTAAAAGGGTTCACAACTAAAGTTTTTGTTCATATGCAATCCTCCTTTAGTTGACCAACAAACCTATTTATATTACTTAACCATAAATTAAATTACCCCTCTAGTGTGGGGTATTGGTCTAAAATTGTTAAAAATATCGTTTGGTGATAGACAACAATAGATATTTATCATTGTTTATCAGTGTCTATCATCATAGACAATAAACTTTTACAATAATTTTAAATAATTTAATTCATTTTTTATTTTTTAAAAGAGCGCTAAAATATATTTATATCTAGAAAAATTATAGTAGGTGATAATTTCATTTAGGGATTTGTAAGTTTGTCACACACTTTTTTTTCATTTTGAAAATATGACAAAAAAAAAACAATAAATCTGACTCAAGTGATATACTCGATAGACACTTGATACACATATAGGTATATATCAGATGTATCAAGTATATATCGAGTGGTATTCTAATATACTCGATATATACTTGATACATCTGATATACAACTGATACACTCAATATACATTTGGTACACCTCTTACATTTGATACATCTGATATACATATTAATATACATAAATATTGAAAATGACAACATTTTTAATTTAATAGAAATTAAGTAAATATGTCTATTGAAATTTGAAAAAATAAAACAATGTGATATTTTTTGTAAATAAGTTAGAATCTTTATTAATTTTAGGGTCAGAAAATGTGAAACACTTTTTTAACATATGTTTGGGAGAATGATTGAGTTATTATTTTATTATTATATTTGAGTTATAATATTGTGTGTTTGTGGTTTTATTTTTACAATAAATATATATTATTATTTTCCAATCATTTGACAAAAAATAAAGAACTTTTATCATAAATCCAAATATTCAACATTTTAAGTGTATATATCAACTGTATTAAGCGATTATTAAAAGGGTATCAAATGTATCAAGTTTATCAAAGTAGACATTAGTAGTATATCGAGTGTATTAAGTGCATCAAGTATGTATTAGGGGTATTAAGGCATATCATGCAGGTAAATTTTTTTTTTTTTTGCCATTTTTGCAAAAATAAATAAGTCTGTGCTATGACGTTAATTTTTTAAATCATATTTTTCCAGATATGAAAAAAGCCCTTATATCTATTGATAAGCAAATAATTGACATAGATTAGTAGAAGCATAAAACAAGTAACTTTCAAGCTAAATTTCCAACCTTTAATGACGAGTTGGAACTTCAAGAGTCACTTAGACACCTAAAGGTCATAATGAATCTAGAAATTCATATTCATACATATCTAGATTCATTAACATCTTTAATATGTATTCATTAAATTATAAGTACTTTAATTTCTTAGAATAGTTGAAAGATCATAAAATTAAATATTGTGTGTCCTTTCATACAACATTTTTAAATTAGTATAGATAAGGTTGTAGTTTCTACATTTTAAATGGACAACTTGAATTTGAATAAAATTTCTCATAGAGTGTTGTCTCTCAAGCTTTATACTTTTCTTTGTATTCTTGTGTTAGAATGCATGCTTAGGACTTTCAATTTAGTTTGATCAATTAGATTGTGGAGAGTTTGAAATCTCTAAGTTAGCAACAAGTTCTCATTTCTTCTAGATCTTTGATCAATCTTTTTCAAGCTAAAATCTATTTAGTTTTTTTGGGGTTGTTAGCTATTTGTTTAATCAGGGTTATTCTTGGGTTCACCTAAAATAAGGGGAGTTCTCCAACGTGATTGAGGTAGTTCGCTTTTCATCTATTATAAAAAATTTAAGATGGTTTTTTTTTTTTTTGCCCTTAGACATTTAGGAAACAAGTATGCTTTAATATATTTTGAAATGTAACTAAATAACTATTTTAGTTTTTTTTTTTCAAAAAGTTTTATTCACCACAAATATGTAGGACTAACGTGTTAACACTGAAAAATATTACTATTAAATAATCTTTAGCTATACACATGCATTTAACTACAGGATTAATTACGGACATACGAAAACAAAATGTGCAACACTTTGATAACCCAGTTCGGCAACTATGCCTACGTCTGGGGAGCCTCTTTGCTCAGATCAAAAATATTATTCATCATAAGTAGCATATTTCTCCAGTTACATAAAATAGTTATAACAATAACTAAAATAACTTCAGGCTCCCCCTGAATATAACTAGAATCTTGTTGACGAAAACTTCAGGCTCCCTTTGAATCTGTGAGTAGACAACTTCAGGCTCCCCCTGAATATAACCAGAATCTCTCAACTCAATGCCCTTCATGAATATTCCTTCTCTTCTCAAAGAATGCTACTTTCTTCAGAATCTCCATATTCAACAAAATTAAATTATCATCAATAAAATGATCACCTTTTCCAAGCTTTCACCGTTTGCTAGGACGCTTTAATACCTTTTGATTTACCGATTAATTTTCTTTGTCAACCTCAATCAACGTCAAGATACGGATATATATCTTCTCCAAGAATCATTTCTCAACAAAATCATAGACTCCTTTTTTTAAAAGAAATAACCTTAACCAACAAACAGAACTTCCTATATATTAGAAGGATTTGGTTATTTAATAAATAGGTTACGAAAAATAATATTTAATTGACAAAAACACAAACTCAACAAACACTAATAAGATTTTAAATCAAATAAATTATTTAATAATTGACAAGACCTCTCATACTAAAAATAAAATATTTGAATTCTAAAATTCTCAACATTGTACTGAGAATAATAATAAGAACAGAAAAGCAAATAATAAACTTCACACTCAACTATCATAAGAGAGAAGATATTTTGAAATGAACCCACCAGAAGAATACAAAGAAAGTTGAATGCTGGTAAGATTTATGGCATATCTTAGTTATTGTAGATTGCAAAGAAAATGGGAATCTAAGAGCAATGGAATTGAGAAAATGGATTTCAACCACATTTGGTGATTAAAGGCCCACAAAATGTAGCAAACAGAAAACACATAATTGTTTCCAATTATGAAACGTAACACAAGTGCCAATTGATAATGACACTTTTTTTTTTTTTTTTTTTCCATTCCCCAAATTTCCAACCTTTTGAGTATTCCTTTCCTTTTGTGAATAGTGATCATCTTTATGTGTCTCCTTCATCAACAACTCAACTTATTGCTTATAATATTTCAATTCATTTCAACGATTGAATGTTAGGTTCATTACTGAACATCTTATTTACTTCGTAATATTTTATTTTAAAAGTATCTATTTTTTTTTTTATACTTATTATTCTATCCACTTACATATGTCATTTTATTATTAGGTGAATTACAAATACATAATAGATTTTATCATAACAATTAGTTAAGTTTTATCGTTCATGAGCTTTTATGTTAAATTTTATTTCCATTGCAAATTTGATACCACATACAAAACGGGATAGATATAATTTATAACATTTCAACTCAATGGTTAATTTCTAAGTTATAATAGATTTATTATACTATTATAAAACATCTAAAACCAAACTTTATCAAATTATTTAATGTAAAGTACCCATCACATCTTTAATGAAACGTTGATATTTCATCGCTATTTTTACATTTTTATCTGACATCAACACAATAGTGAATATCAACATTTTCATTTTCTTGATAATTAAATCATTCATGAGATATAGAAAATAAGCAACAAAATATCATAAGTGAAAATGACATCATTTTAATTACAAAAATGAAAGTTGACTACTCTACCAATTGTCACATGTTGTTGGCCCTATCTATTTGGACAAAATAAGTATATGGCTAAACAAGACGGTGTCGTTTTCCATAAGAAGATTCAAATAACAATGCTCTAAAACTACACCTACTTTCTTTATGCAGTAAAATTGATAAACCCTTCCATAATTCTCATATAATATCAAAAGGCTTAAACTACAAGTTAATCATTCCCGTTCACTTGAAAAAAAAATTTAATAACTCTTTCAACCTTTAGATCTTATTCGATACATTTTTAAAATTTTAAAGTTCAAGTCTGCTATATATATTTTTATATTTGTTTTACATGATTTATAATTTGTAAGTATATCTTAAACATAAAATGAAAAGCTTAAAGTCATCTTAAATAATATTTTTAATTTTAATTTAATGGATTAGTTAAAGTTTTCAACTTTTTTATTTTATATATTCAAAAATTGTGAAATACAAACTAAAAAGTTTGAGGACTTCGTTTCATGTTTTTAACATTTAATTACTTATTAATTACTTATTAAGATACAACTTTGAGTTCAAATAATTTTTTTTTTTTTGTAAGTAAGTGAGGTTTTTCTTAAAACATAAACTTGTAATTTGTTGAGACAAAACTTATACTTCAACCTTTCAAAAAAACTAAAAAAAGAGTGTTATTTGAATGAGACACAAAGGACGCAAACATTACTAATCAACATATCAAAATCTTGAAACCTTTAGTTTTTTTATGGGTCTCAATTTGTTAAACACTCGTTTTACTTATTAATAATTTTTGGAATTTGTCTGATAAATGACCTAAAAATTAGGTGAACATATTAGATGATTAGTTGTATGAAAAAAGAATCGAATGACCTCTTACATGCTGATGTTAAATTTGGGAAAAATTTATCGGAATATAATTGCTAGTCTTACCGTGTTGCTCTTTATCTCTCTCAACGTGTCTCTTCTCCATCTCTCATTCTTCTCCTTGGGTCTCGAAACTTTATTACAACGTATTCCAAGGCTACCATCAAACATTGACCCTTTATTTTCCCTAGCAAATGTTGAAGCCAAGTGGACATTTGGAGAGAACCTCTCTTGACACCATATAGATGTGGCATCAACCAAGTGTCCTAAGGACATCATTAACAAAAGCTAGAAACACATGCAATAACTTGGGTGAAAAACTCTAAAATCGTCCAGAAATACCACAACTCAAACAGTTACTCACACAAATTATTTCATATTACAAAAGAGCACTATCTAAAATCTTTTATACTGATTATCTTTTTTTCCACTTTCAACAAGAGAATGCAGAAAGAGATTTTATTTTAAGAGTTAGCATACCAAGCTAAATTAAAGAGAGTTTAACTCCAACAATTTAAAACCAAATTCACAGATTTCTTTTATTCTTAAAACAATTTAAAACAAAACATATAATTAAAATTCAAGTAACATAACGAACTAATTTGACATTTCATCCACCATCACCACTACTTATTAATTGACTAAACATTCTGCTATTTTAAAGTCAAGTAAGAGACTATCTAAAAAATCATTTTGCATATTAAATAACTAAACTACATCTCTTGAAACTTCAAATACCAAATAAACATCAACTTTAAATCAAAAGAAGCAAAAGAACATTTTCTTCTGTTCTTTTTCTAAAATCATTTAATTAAAATTTAAAGTTATATTTTTATTAATGTATTTAATTATCACACATAGATGCAGTGTACAAACGTCTAAGGCTATATATATATATACATAAATATATATATATATATAATAAGTTGTAGATACATAGGTGTGTACTAATAAAAAGACCCAATAAAATTGTTTATACAAAAGTTGATCATGAATTGAAACATAAAATGGAAGTTTTAAAAACTTAAAAGACCAAAATAAAATATAATATAAGATCCCTTTTGACTATTGCTAAGTACTCAATAAAGAGGCCTACCTTTTCCCTTTTCCTTTTTTCTTCATTTATTATTATAAATAAAATAAAATATTCCATACAGCTGGCAGCCCAATGTTTAGTTTTTGTCAAAGCAAAAAGACAAACCAATAATTAATTAATTACTTAACTAACTAATGTAGTTTAAATTTGGTTTTTTTATTGAGTTCAACTTCTGATCTCTTTATTGCAACTGCATACTTATTGTATATTATTCATGTATTTTAAAAATATATGAGATTATCAACATAAATATTAATGTATGATTTTATATTATAAATACTAATTTACGAAAACCAAACAAAATATATATATATGAGAAGTATTAAAAACAAAAGCATTGAAAAATGGATATTCCGAAGAAAAAATTATTAAAACGTACAAAGAAAAAGAAACATTTAAATGAATAACAAAAAAAAAAAAAAGCATTTTTCTTTTTTAAAAGATTTATTATCTATATTATAATCACATGATAAGTGAAAAAATTTAGTTATCTTTTGTTTATGAAATAAGAAAAACATTGATTCGCCTGTTATATCAATAAAAATTCATATATACTTTTAAATTAAGTTAATTTTTATAAATATAACAAAATACCAAAATAATTACGACACGTGTAACAAAAGCAAAAAGTTCATGTTATTTTTCATAAATTTCAGGTTTGCCCTTAAATAATGCGAATGATATTTCACTTCTTTTTCTTTGTAATTTATTCATCTCCTCTTCATATTATTAATTTCTTAATATTATTGCTTCTTCTTCATTACGGTTATTTATGTAAATATTTATCAAGTTCTTGATTTCCTCTTCCAGAATTTTTTTCTTTTTCTTCATTTCTCATCTTTTTTTTCCTTCTTGGTACAAGATCTATATAATATGGGTACAAGATCTAAACAATTGTGTATCAATATCTAAACGATCGATTATCTATCCTAGTCCAGATAGACCACTATATCACTAATAGATCGTTTTGATTTGGTACAAGGGTACAAGATCGTTTAGACTTGCTACGAGATTGTTTAGACTAGGTAGAAAGGTACAAGATCGTTTAGACTTGGTACAAAGGTACAAGATCGTTTAGACTTGCTACAAGATCGTTGCTACGAAATCGTTTAGACTGGATACAAAATTATTTTTTTCACTCATGTGTGACTAATTAGTAGCGAAGTATTTTTGTTATTTCGTGGGCTTATGGGCTTGTTTCTTTTTTAAAATTTTTCTGTAAATATTTTCATTATATTTTTTTTAAAAAAATCATTAGATTAATTATATCGTCCCTATTGGTCAATATTTTCCCTTTTGGAAATGCATATGAAGAGAGAATTGTTTTAAAAACATTATATATTAATGTTGTCCAGTTGTATTTTTGGTACATTTCTTAATCATACGTTGTTTTCAGCCAAAAGAAAAAAAGAAAAAAATAAAGAAAGAAGAACCCTCAAATTTGTAAGATTGAATAATACACCAAAAGAATGTAATTTTAGTCCTTCCAATATACAGGATTTTTAATTCCATTTGTGAGATTTTAAAAGTTTCGATTTTATGGATATTGGGTTGAAATTAAGGATGGTTATTTTTGAGGGTGAACATCAATAGGTTGGTTGTTTTTCTTGAATAAATCTATATTTCATTGATCATTTAGAAAAGTAAAAGTCTAAATATAGTAAATGAAGAATACACTCAAGAAAAGAATTGACAGAATAATATCTTCTAAAAATACTAAATATTCCAATACCCTCCCTCAAACTCAAGGTTTGAATCACGAACTTGAGTTTGCAAGAAAAGAAACAAATAAGTAGATCAGAAACCCAAAGAGAACAAACACAAAGAACTTTTAGGCTAAAACAAACCCACGAAGAACTTTTGGGATAGAAACATAGATTCTCGTACAGAGATTATAACAAAAAACGAAACAAGAACTCCTGAGCTTGATAGAGAGATGGCGGAACGCAAAGTAAGACATAAGGGGAAGGTTGGCTGGATCGGGGCGGGCATATCAAAATTGAATAGAGACAATCTGAATAGATCTTGAAACGAGAATGTATCTGTGGGATAGAGCAGATGGAAACCAGAGTTGTGTGGGACAAATCTAAATTGAAACTAGTTCGATAGTGGAGCAAATCAGAACCAGAGGCGAAAACTAAATCAGAGCAAGTCGAAATTGGACTGAACGAATTCGAAATTTGGAGGTGAACAAGACAAAAACCGAACTAAGAGGAGCTGAGAGGCTGCGCAAAACTGAAAAAATGAATTGGGGGAGAATGGTGGTGAAAATGTAGAAGACAAATGGGGTTTCTAGGGTTTGGATGGTGGCAGATTTGAGCGACAAAGGGAATAAAGGTGTGGTGGCGGTGGCGGATTTGCAAATCTAAGGGACCATGGCGGTTCATGGGGGATGACTCTGAAGGTCCGATCTGGAACATAGGGGATGGTTCTACCTCCGTTGACGAATGATTAACAGAGGCAGAGAACAAGATGTGATGGCTAGAATTTAATGAGACAAACAAACCTAAAGCTCTAATACCATGTTATTTTTGTTGAATGAATCTCTATTTCATTAATCATTTAGCAAAGGTACAAGTTTAAATATACTAAATGAGGAATATACTTAAGTAAAGAATAAACAAAATAATATCAAAATAATATTTCCTAAAAATACTCCAAATACTCCAATAAGGTCGGAGTAGATTTTTTGACCAAACCGCTATCGAATTGATTATAGTCGATTTAATAATTGTTCAAATCGATCTGATTCGTCGATTCGTTGGTTTAAGTCTTTAAACATATTTTTGAAATTTGTTTAATTCAGAATTTTTCAAAACCAACATCGATCGACTTTGATTCAGTCTATCAACTCAGTTTTTCGATCTGTTATGTCCACTCCTAGATAAAATTGAATAATAGATACATAATATGGTATTTAATAATATGACATTTTTTAATAATGCTAAATATCAATCTTTTATCGCTACTTGAATAAAAACCCAATATCCTATTTGTATAAAATATTCATCTTTCACAAAGATATATATTCTTTTAGGATAGAAGAAAGATGAGTTGCATATTGATTGGTAGAATTAATGATTTAGAGATCATCAAAATAAAATAAATTGTATTAACATGTTATGGGTCAATTTGAACCGAATACTATAACTGACATAAGACAAAAACAAAAATGATAGAACCAAGAAAGTTAACAAGATTGGGACTTAAAGTAAGACCCTGTGACCAAAATGATAAGAGGATTCTGGGTTGACTTGAGCCTTGATCCTGGGCGATATTCTCAAAACCTTGACCTTTGGTTGAGGTCGAGCCCTAACAAAATTTCTAATAAAGCATCTACATGCATGTCTCAATTCAATAATGTTATACAAAAACCAAAATAAGTCTAGGAGAAAGGTGTTCAACCTCGGCCAAGGTTGAGCCTAGGCAAAACAACCAATAAGGCATTCCCTTTTGATCTCCTATGTCGAGGAGTTAGAGGATATCCTAATGTAAACTTTGTGGCATATCCTACGAAAAATAACCTAAGTCATATATTCTTATAAATAGATCATTGTAGCTCTAAGGAAAGTAAGTACCTTCTCTCCACTTGAAATGCCTATCCACTTTTTGAGTAAGAATCGGAGTATGTTTAACAAACATGACATTAATGTGCAGATCATATTGTTTTACAAGTCAAATTCTTCTTAGAATACAAATTAAACATATTTAAAAATGTTTTTGCTATGTTTTAGCAAAAATGTCAAACACTTTTTAGTATCTGACTCTTAATACCAACGGTATGAGAAGTTGGCCAGAGAAAAAATGTTATTGAAATAAAAGGAAGAAAAAGAAATAGATGGAGAAAACTAGACTTCTTCCAACAAATGAAATCTCCAAAAGTTTTGCCAATAACCTCTCTAGAAAAGACTGAATTATACAAAAGCACTTCTACAACTTTGTAATTGTGTGAAAAGAAAAACTTAGAACTTTAAATTTCCTTCGTTAAAAATATTACCCCTTGCAGGCAAATTTTGGATGGAATGTGTTCTGTGTCAACAAGAAAAAGAAAAAAACTCTTAAACCTTTCCAAGTTAAACTAACAAAAACAAAGTCAAAAAAATCGTTATATATGAACCAAAAATAACGAAATATCTATAAAATTTATTTTAAAATCTATTATCTTCAAAAACTTTCAATAAATATATAAAAACAAACTTTTGTCTCACTGTAAAGCATTTAAAAGATTTTCTTTTTTCTTTTATATTTATTTTTTCAGTCAGTACAGACAATTTCTAATCATATACGAAAAATGAAAATACTTTTGAACTTTTTTAAGTGTAATTTTTATGAATAGCAAAAACCGTTTGGACATTAAGAAAGTTATTTATTATTTTGTTTGGAACAAGAAATATTTGAAAGGAATATATTTAAAATTTCATATGTTTGAATGATAATTTAAAAGAAAAAGAAAGTTAAGCATTTACTAAATATAATCTTTTATCTACTGATGTGTTGGATTAAAATTAATAAGATGATGAGATCAATTATACAACTTACTTGAAATCCTAAGAAATTAGAGTATTTTGATTAGCAAAGTTTGAAGTAAAAATAAGATTTGAAATCATTTCCTCAAGTAGAATCATTCTCTTCCATAGGATAACAAACAACAAAATTCATTTGAATTCATCAAAACTTTGAAGTTCCAAATAAAACATATATAAATAGGTTGATAGATTTTGTTATATTTTATAAATAGTTTTTTCAAAAGTTGTTTTTTATAGCTTTCATAATATTTTTTAAACTTTCAAAATTGATGATATCTCTATCTAATTTACTCAAATTAAATTCCAACAATCATTTCCATTAACCCAATCAATTCCAAGCTGATCTTGAAAAGAATAATGGAGGGCGTTATATTTAGATTGTAGAACAACTTTCACATGAATAATCTTTGTTAAAAGACAAATCAAATGTTTCACGAATATATTGAGTAATTGATTTTAGACATGCATATTTCTTGACTAATCTTGTGAATTGTTAAAATTTCAATATGATTTGAAAAAGTAGTATTTATTGTTTCCTTTGCATACTACTGTGATATAACCCCTCTCTATGTAAATAAGTAACATATTTGAAGTGAATTCTTAAGTAGATGTGATAAATAACTTGCATATGCATATTGTTATTAGATTTGATTTGTTATAGTAAACTAAGCTCATATTAAGTATTCTTCAAAGATATACTTTAACTCCATTTCATGCGTTATTGAAGAAAAATGTTATTTAGCTAGTAAATTTAATCAAAAGGTTCTATGAACATATGCATTATTGAAACATACGAAAGACGTAGACCACAAATGACAAAAGTAAAAGTCTACATTTAACTAAAAAGATACATACATACACACATATAGACATACATATAATAAAAAGAAACTACGAAAATGAATTATACAATAAATAGGAGTTTGAAGCATTAATTAGAATATTCTTAGTTTGAATATACTAAAATTTACAATTGTCTTTGTACAAAAGGACCGCTGAAACTCTCAAGCTCTTACTTTTCTCCATTCCCAACCCCATAAATCCAAAAGAAAAAAAAAGAAAGGTCAAATCTTAAGACACTCTCTCTTCTTTGTCACAATTTGCCAATTCCTATGGTCTTCACTTTTCCCAGTTGAAGCATTTTTCAAAATTTCTCTTACCCATTTCCATTTCTTCACAAAATTTCCTTATCCCCTTCACAATTTTCTTCACACTATGCTCTCTTCTCGCCGCAGTGTTCTTGAAAATTTTCATTTACTGTCATACCCACTTGGATTTACTTAGATTTTCTCGCCCTTAGATCTGAATTGAATCATGGGTTCCACTTGGAAGAAGGTGAA
>JBBPDI010000005.1:5712684-5728194 GCA_037974545.1 Cucumis variabilis
GTTACAATAATGGTTTTTATAACAGGTTGAACTAATTGGTGCATTTCATGGTTTCTATCACTGATAGAAACTATTGGTGATAGACTACACAATAATGGTTTTCATCACAGGTTGAACTAATTGGTGCAATTGATAGACTACACAATAATGGTTTTTATAACAAGTTGAAGTACTAATTGGTGCATTTCACGGTTTCTATCACCGATAGAATCTATTGGCGATAGACTACACAATAATGGTTTTTATAACAAGTTGAACTAATTGGTGCATTTCATGATTTCTATCACTGATAGAAACTATCGGCGATAGACTACACAATAATGGTTTTTATCACAGGTTGAACTAAGTGATGCATTTTATGGTTTCTATCACTGATAGAAACTATTGGCGATAGACTTCACAACAAAGTATATCAGTTGATAGAAACTATTAGAGATAGATTTTTATATGTATTAGTACGTTACAAAAGGTAGATTGTTATTGACTACTAGCAAAAAAAAAAAAAAGAATGTTCTATATGCTCAAGCTAAAAGAGTATTATAAAAAACATAATGTCATATCATTGTAAAAATAGGGGAAATTTACAATTTCTATGATTATGACTAGTACAACGGCAAGGACTGCATTTTGGTTAACTTTTCTTCTCGCCAATTGATAATATTCTTTGTTTTTGCAATCCTGTAACTCGACGCTTGAAAATTGGAGGAAGTATGTTTATGTCAACCCCAATAGACTTCCAATTGGAATGGTTCCCAACTGGACAAACTGATCCAGTATAAGCTAAAACCAAAGTGTTGGACAAAAAACACTTGGAAACAAAAGAGTACGTATTCATATTGCGGCCAAGAAGAACAACAAGTGCATGAGCGCATGGAATTTCATCAAGATCCCAAACGCGACAGGTACATGATTTGCAATTTAACTGTACCATAAATTGTTTTCTTCCATCAATCATTTGAAAGTCAACATCATTAATAGCATTAACCTGAAAAGAAAAAAAAACTTAGTCAACACATATGATCTATCATTGATAGATTATCATTGATAGAATCTATCACTGATACAGAATAAGAATTTATCGGTGATAAAGTCTATCATTGATAAGTCTTGTTATACTACCCACTAATTAAGTAAATAAACATTAAAACACAAAAACTTACTGTGAAGCTTCTTGAGTTTTGATGTTGTATTCGTAATTCTCCCTCAGCCCAACTAGTTAATACAATTATCATACAAGATGCAACTTTTCTCCAATCATAAAACCAATTTTGAAGTATTTGCTTGATAGAATTGAATAATGTTCCAAGAGGAAAATCTCTAGATTCTTTTAGAACTGCATTTAAGCTTTATGAAATATTTGTAGTCATCATTTGATATCTTCTCTTTATACAATATGCTCGAGCCCACTTTTCGAAACCAGCCTTACTAGGATAGTCTTGTATACTAGGATACATAGACTCCATCCATCTCAAATTAGACTCAAAATCAACAACTGTATATGCTTCTCCACATATAAAAAAGAGCTTATCAGTAATAGGATCGTTATATATCAACTTCAAACTTTTTAGAAGGTGTTGCAAACAAACACAATATTCAGTATTTGGAAAAACATTATAAACACTTTTCAGAATACTTAAATGTCGATAAGATATTACAACTATTCCCGATCCCCTAAACTTTTATTTATATTCTAAAAAAACCATCTCTATAATTCATCATTTTCGAAATCTATATTACTGAAGGCCAATAGAAAAATTTGATTATTACCATCAATTGTTGAAGTAGTCAAAAGAGTTCCACCATATTTAGATCTAAAAAATGTGCCATCAATGGATATGTTGGGTCTACAATATTTCCATCCTTCGATGGATGCTCCAATGGCCATAAAACAATACTTAAAATGTCCCTCTGTATCAGTTTCATACGCAGTTGTTGGGACAAATATTGTTCTATTTAATGATAGCCTATTCTCAATTCTTATCATTAATATTTTTACTATTTTTATATTTTTATATAGAATATGAAAGTAGACTTAAATACAAACTCAACGACACAAAAATCACTTAAATAGAAGTTCAAACGAAGGAAAGTGGGCAAATTAAACATAAGGGGTATTTTGGTAAATATCGAAGAAGATGGACACATGTCAACTCCTCAGTCGCGCACACCTAGCCTCGACGTCACGATTTGAAATTCATCAGATGCATTTTTAATCCGATTTACTTAAGGCAAAAATGACATCGTTTTGAGGCCTTCACGCGCGTCTCCGAAGTCACAAGTTCAAATCTCCTTTCATGCAAAAGATTTACCATCTATTTTTCGTCAATCTGTGTCTTCAGCGATCCGACCGCTCCTCGTGTGCCACGTGGCACGATCCCAGTGTACGCGCTCCTTAGCCACGCGAGTTTGAATCCCAGCCGGCGCAATTGAATTCCTTTCTAATTTTTTCCAGTGGCATTTTCGTAATTAACACCTAAACTTTCGAAATTACTCCAATTTTCATCTTTTCTTATTTGATATGGGCTTAGAAATACAGTTAGGGTCCATTTCCTCCATTCTCCCTATAAATACCCCCAATTAACCCCTAATTTCACAATTCATATTCAATTCAATCCAATATTCCCTACAATTTCTCCCAATTTCTCCCAAATTCCTATTTCTCTACCCTCACTCTATAATTTTTTATCTTCAACAACTTTTCCAGAATTATTGAAGATGGAAGGCTAAACTTTTGAGGTAATTTGAGCTTAGGTAATTCCAATCTTTGAGAATTTGATTATTTTGATTTTTCATTTCAATTAGGCTTTGATTACTCTTTGATTTCTATGTAATTCTTGTAAGAATCATCAATTAATTGTATCAAGATTTTGATTTTTAATTCAATCTTATTGAATTTTGTAATTTTGATTCTTGATTTTAGATCTTTTATGTTGGTTTCAATTAATGCAAGATTAATTGATTTGCTTGCTTGTGCACAAAAATTGCATGAATCTTGATTTATTTCTCCCAATTTTAGAATTGTCTAATGCTTTGCTTTAAATTTCAATTGTTCTTGGGTAATTCTTGTAACTAAATTACATGTTTTCTGGTGCACAAATTAAATTCCCTTTAGTTCCTTGGATGCAAAATTATCATTTGATTTACCTTGTACTTTTCCTTAAAGAACAAATATGGGTTTAGTGAGGATTGCAAAAATTAAACTAAACCCTATGAATTTCATTACCTTTCTTTGGAATTTTGATTTAAGAATTCCTTCCAAGATCAAACAATTTGATCTTGCAAGAAAATCTTGAATTAAATTCTCTTTTTGATTAAGGCATAATTCAATCTTCATTACCATATTTTATTCAATGATAAGGTTGGATCCATACCTAAGCTCATACCTCACTTATCATATAGAATTTCAATCTCTAATATCCCCTTTTTTCTTTGTGAACCAAATTGCACCCTAAATTTTCTTTCTCCCTTTATTATTTTCCATGCTTTCCTTTTCTCTTTTGTTGCTAATCTCAATTTTTTTTAAGCCTTGCATTCAACAAATATTCATCCTACACTCCCTTGGGTTCGACACCCACGCTTGCACCTACCTACGGTAAAATCGAGGATAAAATACAAAAAAAAAAATCTTTTGTCAAGATGGTTAGGTAAGTACCCCTCACAACTATTTTAAATTTTCTAATATACACGACCTTGCCTATATACCTTGTGTAATCTTTTACCTTTTTGCATATCAATTCACATCTTGTCAGCAATGAATGAACCTGAAAGAAAAATACACATATACATATATATCAAATACACATATACATATATATCAAAGACAAATAACATTTTCTTTTACTATAGATCTGTCACTGATATAGTCTATCACTGATACCTTATAGTAATTAGCACATCACCAAAACTATGTAACTAATATGGTCTATCATTGATAAGGACTATCACTGATACGTGTTATGCTCATTCACTATCACTAATACGATCTATCACTGATAGATCCTATAGTAAACCACCATGTGATCAATCTGATGATATATGCTGATTTACTATCACTGATATGGCATCTATCACTGATAGATGCTATAGTAAACCACCATGTCATCTGCTCATTTACTATCACTAATACAGTATCTATCAGTGATAGACCATATCATTAAAAGTTTGATTGATGATATAAATTATAAGAATAAAAACATACCTGGGTTAATTTCTTTTAGTTTTGTAAAAAAAGTTGGGAATCAAGGCATAAGATTCTTTTGCTTCACCATTCAAAGAATTCATAACAAGTTCCTTTGCGCTCCACGCTTTATAGTAGCTAACATTTACACCAAGTTTAGTGTGCATATGAATCATAATATCATTTGGAATCGAACGGTCAAAAGAACTAAAGTGTTTTATAATACAATCACTAATCAATGATGAAGAAGCTTGTCTATGAGTAGTTTGAATAACATTCATGGAGCAATCATGATTAGCAATATACTTTCTTAGTCATCATAATTCTCCACCTTTGTAATTAGATGCACGAACATACCATGAACAATTATCTTGGGAGCACTTAAACTCAATAGATTTAGAATTCGATCTCACAGTCTTGAACTCAAAATTGTTCTTTATAGCAATGTAGTAAAATGACTTTGATAGTAGCTCCATGATAGCAAACATTTCATTTTCTTTCAAATCAAATGTAGAAGACAACCTATTAACATGAACATCCGTAAGAATTTGAAAATCATCATCAATTGAAGAAGAAGGCAGCAGAGTAGGCAAATTATTTGTCCCACTGTTAACAACACTAGATGACCATTCTAAAGCCATAGAGACATGCTCAGAATGGACAACTAATGGATGTCTTGTAATTTTCCCTTTAACTAAACTTAGAAACCAAGCAACATCTTTATCTTCATGAATTTCAACCACAGTTTGAATATCAGTGATACGATAATCCAATAAGATTGACAATTGTATTGAAGAAGGAGATGCATCCAATCGAACTTCCCTTAATATCAAGCTAACTAAATTTTTAAAACAGATTGTCTTATCAACTAATACACCTGCAGTCTTGTAATTCAAGTATTTATTTGTATCAAACCATTGTCCACTATGAAACACTACTATTAGAAGATTAATCATAATTCCAAATTACTGAAAAATAAAAGAATTTGATAGAAGACAAACTCTATCAGTGATATCAAATGTAAAATTTTTAAAGAAAACAAATTTAATTACATACCAGATGATTTAACAAAAGATCACTATAAAGTTGTTGGACGTTGAGAGCGACTGGATGGAGGAAAACTGATTGGAGGCGTACGACGATGAAAGTAATCTTTAGGAGAAAATCACGGTGAAGATGGACAATGGAGAAAATAGTGAAGAATATGGAGAAGGGAGAAAATTGTGGAGTAATGACAATGAAGATGGAGGAGAAAATCGCACTAGAAAATCTTGGAATAATAACAGGAAATATGGAGAAGATGGAGAAGGAGAAAATAGTAGATCGCACCAATTTCCTTTTAAACTGAGGGTAATTTTGGAATATTTTAAAAAATAATTAAAAATTTGCTATATGTGCAAATTGTTTAAAAAATTGCCACATACTTAATATTTTATGCCAAATAAGAACTTTGATGTTTTTTGTCCATCAAGAAAGGAGACTTTGATGTTTTTTGTCCATCAAGGAAAGTGAAAAGCCCATCAAGAAAATCGTTTTCTTGATGGTCAAAACATGTCATATAAAACAAACAAAACCTATTCTATTTAAGATTTCCTTTTTGTTTTCTCACACTCACATTAGCTCCGTGCTAATTGGCATTAGCATCTTTATGATCTTGATTTCCTCCTCAATGATTCTTGTACTAAGAATTGTAACATTGAAGTTCAAATTTATAAACAGCTTCTACAAATTTTTAGTGCAGGGGTGGAGATTTGAATCCGGGACCTCTTGTCCAAAGGTACATATAGGTGCCAACTAAGCTAAACTCATGTTGGCCAACTTCTACAAATTTAAAAAACCCTAAATTACAAACTTTGAATCCAACTTACTAAAACCACAATAACTAATTTAATTTTGATAAAATAACTTATTTCAATATAATTATAATTACAAAAAATAACTTTCAGAAAAGTAATATTGTATTATTAATTAATAGAAAGTAATAATTGGAATAAAATAGTAAATATTTAAGAATATTATTGATGAATATCGTGTTTTCTATGCCCATTAACGAGGGTCTAAATTTCGTGCTATGTGAAAAATATTTTTTTCTTGATAGGCAATGTCCACAAAGATGTAATTTTTCTTAATGGGACATGTCCATGATCTTATACTAAACCCTAAATTATAAATTTTTTTCTTAGTGGACAATGCCCATCAAGATATCATTTTTCTTAATGGACTTTATTAGTGATCTTTTTTTTGGTCTTTGTCCATCATGAAACCCTAGACCCATCAAGAAAATTCTAAATTCATCAAGAAATCCAAAATAAATATATTTATTTTTTTTATGATGGTCATTGCAAATCATGAAAATTCATTCCTTGACGAGCCTCGTCCATCAAGAAAATCTAACTAACTTGATGAGCATTGCCAGTGACTAATACATTATCCTTGATGTTTATTGTCCATCAAGAAATAGTTGTCTTGACATTTGTGTACCATCAACAAAACAAAGGAAACCTTGCCCATCAACGAAATGAAGAATTCATACTTTTTACGTTTTTTCGTATTTCTTCAACAAAATAAGAGGACTTTTCTTGACGTACATGACCGTCAAGATAAACATTGTATCAATAAATATATTTTTCTTGATGGTCCTTTGCCATGACCATAAAAAAATTAAAACTTGCGTACGTTAAGAAAAACCAAATTTGTAGTAGTACAATTTGAAACAATCGTGTTAACCATGTTAGATAATCGTGTTGAGGTCGTTTAGATCATATCCACATGATCATGTAGTTTATTTAAATGATGAAAAAAGGACTTCAAATCTAAACGATCTTTTAGACCATGTCAAAATGATATTTAAACGTTATTGAATATTCTTGAATATTAGAAAGATGAAGTAGCATCAAAGAATCTTGCTGAAAATGGTAAAGATGAAATAGAAAATTTAAATAGAAGAATAAATCATTTAAAGATAGAATATCAAAAATCTTGAAGAGGAGATGAAGAAATTTGAGGAGAGAAGATGAATAAATCGCAAAGGAGAAGAAGATAAGAAAAGTGGTGAATCGTTCGAAATAATATTCAAGGGCAAATCTAGAAATTCTGAAAATATTGTATCGACTTCATGAGCTTTTGCTTTTTGTTACACTGGCTGTAAATATTTTTTGTTTTGTTACATTTATGAAAATTAACCTTTAAATATAGTAACAAAATTATAAGATAATTTTAAAATAGGAACATTTTAAAAATAGCAAATAAATTAAAATATTTGAAAGCTATAGCAAAATTTTGAATTTTTTCAATGATAGAAATTGATAGACTTCTATAATTGTCTATCAATGTCACTGATAGAAGTATATCAGTGTCTATCAATGTCTAGTATTGATCAAATCTAAAAATTTTGCTATATGTTGTAAATATTTTGTCAAATTTGCTATTATTGATAATTTTTCCCTTTTAAAATATAGCAAGAAAAAAAATACTATTTATAAATATAATAAAGTCTCTCAAATTCTTTATTATCCATTTAAGTTTATTTTCACTATATATGAAAATAATTTTAACTTTTTTTTTTTCTATTCATAACAATCTCTAAATTATATAAATTATATGGTGTAAGAATTAAAATGGAGAGATTGTGTTAATAAAAAAATATTGAAACATTTTCATATAAAGCATAATAAAAGAAAAATTGTCCGAAATAACCCTATGAAGTTTACAGGTTTCAAAATTAACACTCTATTTTAAGCAGTCCGTTCAACTCGTTTATCTCCTCCCATCTTGTTCAAGATCCTGATGAAGGTTGAGTTATAAAATGATAAGAACTAATATTTGGTCCACATAACTAGATTTTTTATATTGCATGGTATTGGTAGTAAATGAATTAGTTTGCGTTGATTTTGATGTAACCAAAATATTTAGACAATTAATAATCTCATGAGTGATCTATCATCCCCTCGTCTATATTTAACACAAGGGTTAAATCTCGAGCCAGATGGTTTAGATTAACACATTGAGGTTCGTAAATCTCCTTGGGATTTTGACATTTTTATTGACCTTTTTAGTATGAATTTGACTTTTTTTTTTTTTTTTTTTGTTTAGAATGCCTCTGTATTTGTTTGTTTCTTTGGTGAATGGAAGGAGAATGAGAAAGAATATGTTGAGGACCAACTGGAATTGCAGATGTCGAAATAATGTATTGCTTAATTTTTACGGGAAATTTATAGAATTAAGTGGGATAAATTCTATTGAATTTTAGTTGGTTATAATGTGTCTATATAATATTAAGTCGAATGTATTTGCTTTTGTGATTAATTAGTAATTACAAACACCATAATATTTTTCTTAATTGGCGATTATGTGTCTTAAATAGCTCTCTTGATGTCTAAGTTATCAATAGTAGTAATAACGAAAGAAGTAATGTTCCGTCATTTTCAATTCCAATGACCCAAATTGTGCCTTCAGTTCCATCTTACCTTCATTTTATTTCTGAATACAATACGAGTGTGAATGATTTGCAACACCCTTGAGTCTTTTGAATGATAATGTAGTTCCAGTGATGCATGTTTGATATATGCAATGAGTTTTGAGCTATCGGAGATATTGAATTCTAGTCCTAATTAGGCGATAAGACTAGACGATTAAACTGGGGTCATGCAATAAAAGGGGATGATGTCCACTTATGCATTGCTTACATTTATGGATCTGTCAATTATTCCATACAAGTTTTTCTTTTTTTATCTAAATGTATGCAAAAAGCAAAGTTTTTTGGATAATCCAGAGTCGAACACAAAGAATTTATGCTACTCATGGTTATAACACATACATTAATTTCATGTGGTAACTGTAGAGTACTATTAATTTATTCATAGTATAAACTATTCTAAGTATAACTGTATAACATGCAAGGAAAACAAGATGGAAGTGGATGTGGTGGTTATACGTGATGTGAAGTCAGTTCTATTTAGACCAGATAGAGGAAGGAATGTCTGTGCAATTTTGATGTGTTACAAAGTTAAATAGTTAATTGAGGCGATAAAAATCATTTGTTAACTTTAAATTTAGCATAAGCCTCTTCTTGGAACCTTCACCATATTTACTCACCTTTCAGAACGCAAATACTCGAAATTACCATATCATTTACATATAATCTATTTGATCGTATTATCTACAACTCATCCTCTATTTAAGCAAGCAACCTTTTAGCATCTTATCGCCACACACGCTCGAATTTATGATATGTATGTTAAGAAGGAATTTAATGACAAGATTGATATCTCTACTCTCTTTTCACCGCTTGTTTAGTGAGGTGTAGGTCATTACTTTTTCGAGTGACAACGCCTAACACTTCATTATTTCTTTCGAATAAAATGATATGTTCAGTGCAACACATAACTAAGCAAGATGGATAATACCAATATCCATATTCTTTACTAATTATTTACACTTTTCAATTTATCATGATTACTAAGAATGAGTATTACAAAAAGATAAGGAGATGCCTGAGTGAAAATAGTAACATTTTGAATTCAAAAAGAAAATTTTAAGCCTTTCGACCATGAGGTTTAGATTACAAACACAAAGCAAATAAAAAATATAAATGAAATTTACAAGAAATGAGTCAAGCCTCTGGGCTCAATTTCTTATGCTCATTGGCTCCAAATTTTTTCCTATTACAACTGAGGGGAAAATGGGATTTGGGGTTCCTCTCAACTCTCCTATATGCTCTCACCTATGTAGAGAATAAAGGGAAACAATGAAGTTGAGCTTGTTCTCCACAAAATTCGCACACTTTGTTTGAAGAAGATAGCATTGTATTTATAGGTGAGAGTCGATGGGACTTAACATAGTCTGGGCGTCATTAATTCTTTAACATTGTTGTGTTGTGCAATAGAAGTTCTTTTGTCCTTTTCTGACATCCACGTCAACCATTCTTGTCTTCTAGAGATGTAGATTATCTAGCATCATCTTGTTTATCGCCTAGTTAACCTGTGTCTTATGGTCTGACGCTTGCCGCTTCGTTATTCCTCTTTCTTTAACTTAAAATTTTGTATTAAGACATGAATGTTAGAAAAGACTGTGAGCCTTTGGCCCAATGCAAAGTTACATCTCTTGTTGTCCCACATTGATAAAGCTGGAAGAAGTAAATATTCATAAATAGCTAAGTACTACTACAGGATTACATACCGTGTTGATGGTGATGTTATGACTTTGTCACCACAAGTGCTGGTCATCCTCATCCATCCAGTCAGACGAGTGGGCTCGGGCTCACGCGAATAAGTTTGTAGTTTTTAATAATCATCCAAATAGTTTTTTGGCTCCCGTAAGTACCATAACATTCATCACTCGGTGATGTAGTCACTTACGTTTTTCCACGCATCACAATTTGGGCTAGTTCTCCAGTCATTCCAAATTGTCATTCTTTCACGTTCCACACCCCTATTCGTCCGCCTAAATTAATGCTCGTGAGACTGGCCCACTTTTACTCTTTGCCTTCCCTTTCCTTGAAATTTCAGATGCCAGTTCGGTAGGACTCCATTATAAATACAGCCATCCCCGAGTTCTTATTAATTCATTCCATATACACTCCACAAAACCTCTTCGTCTCTCTATCTCTACAAATAGTTATGAGCAAGTTACTTCATCATTTTTATTCCTATTTCAGGCGAGTCCACGTCAGAAGTAGGGAGGTCTGTTCACCTTGGGGAGCAACCAATATTACGATTAGCACCACGGTCTGGTCGAATTTGCTTTCAGGGCAGTGATTAGTCACCGAGCAGCAAGTGATTTTAATCGTTATTTACGTTATTTTCACAACAATATGAAAATAAATTACAATGTTGATTAAAACCAACAAAGCCCTACCAGGCCTGTCCAAATTGGAGCCACTCGATAGAATAAACTACTATCACTAGTCCAAAAAATTGTTGATACTTTTTTAACAGCTCAAAGTCAACTACGTCCTTACCGTCGAACCACCAACCGATCCTTTAAAAGCTTCTAATCCAGAATCATCCACGGGACCCCTTGCCATCACTGTCGACCAAGTAAAAGAAAGCAACCACAATTGATCTTGAGAAGTACAACAAGGACAACAAGATATTTCGTGGGCATCTGTTGAACCATATGTCAAATCCGATGTTTGACCTATTTATAACCCAAAAATATACCAAGGACATCTGGTGCATTTTGAAGTCTTGCTATGGTGGAGACGATGCTGAACAAAAAAAGTACGTTGTGGGAAAATTGGTTGCAGTTCTAGATGACAAATGACAAGCAAGTTGTGGAACAGATACATGAGTATGAAAATTTGGTGACAAATGTCCTATTGAAAAGTATGAAGATGTGTGAGATACTTTAAGCTAACATTCTGCTGGAACAATTCCCTCCCTCTTGGGGGTGCCTACCGAAATCACCTAAAGCACAAGAAGAAAGATCCGAAACTTCAAGATTTGATTAGCCACATGCGTACAGAAGATGCCAACAAATTAAAAGATAAGTTAGCTTTCAAAAATGTAAATTCAGTTATTGCTAACTTGGTTGAGTCTTCCTTTGTAAATATTGACAGGTAAAAACAAGATAAAGAGCAGAATGGGAGAACTTCAGAAAAGGTACAGTTTAAGGCTTCTATAGGCAAATCAAGAAAAATAAACTCATCTGCTATGTCTGTGGAAAGGAAGGACAAAAATCCTACCATTGCAATCAAAGGAATGAGAGACCAAACAACCAAAAACTAGCACCTCAAGCCAACCTTGCTGGACAAGATGATGAAGTTATAGCTGTTGTTGTAGAAGTCAACCTAATTGAAAACAAGACGAACTAGATCTTGGACATTAGAGCCTTTAGACACTTCTGCACCAATTGAGAACTTCTCCATGGCTACGAGGATGATTCTGATGGAGAATACGTGCTCATGGGAAACTCAGCCACCGCAAAAGTAATTGGGAAAGGGAAGGTTATTTTAAAATTAACTTCTAGAAAAACTTTATCCTTAAGTAATGTTTTCTATGCCCCTTCCTTAAGTAGAAACTTGGTGTCTGGAAGTCTGTTGAATCCAGCGGGTCTTAAGATTATACTGGAAGGTGACAAAGTAGTCCTTACAAAAACAGAGAATTTGTTGGTAAGTGATATCTGTCTAATGGTCCTTTTGTACTTAATATTATTTTCATGAATGCAGATACTTATAGTTCTGCCTACATAGTTGAATCTGTTGATCTGTGGTGTGGTAGACTAGGACACATGAATTTTACATCAATTAGGAAGCTTAAAGATTTAAAGCTAATTAATGCATGTGAGTCGCATGAAACTGGTAAATGACCTGTATGCGTAAAAAGTAAGTACTTTAAGAAACCTTACAAACCCGTTATGACGAGAACTACTAAATTATTAGAATTAATTTACTTTGATCTAGCTAATTTAAAAAACACTTTTAGTATAGGAGACAAAAATTATTATGTATCTTTTGTTGATAATTACTCTTGATTTACTAAGGTTTATTTGATAAAATCAAAAGATGAAACTAGTATCATGTTTTTGAAATTTAATGTCGAATCTGAAAATTAGCGAGATAAAAGGATAAAAAGATTAAGATCAGATAGAGGTGGTGAGTACTTTGATAAAACTCTCAACAAATATTGTGAATCAAGTATTATTCATGAATTCACTGCCCCTTACTTATCAAAACAAAATAGCATAGCATAATGTAAAAATAGAACTCTAAAAAATATGATGAATGTTATGTTATTAAACTCTAGTCTATCTAACAATACGTGGGGGAAAACCGTGTTGTCTACCTATTTTGTTCTTAACAAGGTTCCCTACAAAAAACTGGAAAAAACTCCATACGAACTCTGGAAGGGATACGCCCCAAATCTCAACTACTTGAAAGTGTAGGGGTGCTTGACTAAGGTACCATTGCCTACACTGAAGAAATCCACGGTAGGGTCTAAAACCTTTGACTGTGTATTTATCAGTTATGCTCAAAATAGCACTGCATATAAGTTTATGTGTTTGAATGATAAGAGCATAAATGACTCTAGGGATGAAGAATTCTTCAAGCATGTATTTCCTTTAAAGAGAACTTTGTTTGTTCCCTGCCCATCTAGAAATATGCATGAGCTAGAGAACCCCTTAGTGAAACACCTGAGTTTGATGCTTCTAGTGTAAGATATGATTTAGAACCTAAAAGAAGTAAAAGACGGCGAACTGAGAAAAGTTTCAGACCTAATTTCCTAAGCACCTTTATAGTAGAAATGCGAGATTAAATTGACTGCAATTTCACTAGCTTGTTTTTAATTGATGAAGATCCTAAAACTTACCAAGAGGCCTTATGCTCTATAGAGTCAAGTATGTGGAAGAAGGCTATTAAAAGCGAATTGGATTTACTAACCATGAATCAAATATGGGAATTAGTAGAACTTCCTAAAGGAAGTAAACCAATTGAGTGTAAATGGATCTTCAAAAGAAAAAAAAGACCAGATGGATCAATAGAAAGATACAAGATAAGGTTAGTAGTGGTAGGGTATACTCAAAAGCAAGGTATTGATTACTTTGACACTTAATTGCACTAGCTGCCATTCACAATCTTCTTATTCACCAAATGGATGTAAAAACTGCCTTTGTAAATGGTGATTTAGAAGAAGAAATCTATATGATTCAACTAGAATGATTCAGAATTACTATCTAAGAAAACAAAGTATGCAAACTTAAAAAATCTCTCTATGGCCTTAAGTAGGCTCCTAAACAATGGTATGAAAAAATTAATGATATACTTTGATAAATAATGAATTTAAGGTAAATTCCTCAGATACGTGTGTTTATTCAGAAGATGTCTGGAGTTGAGTGCATATTAATATGTTTATATGTCGATGACATGTTGATCTTTAGGATAAACGTGTAATTAATAAAAGACACCAAGTTGTTCCTATCATCACATTTTGAAATAAAAGACCTACGAGAAGCAGACATAATTCTTCTGGTTAAAATTAGGAAAAATGAAAATGGTTTATCCTTGTCTCAATCGCACTACGTTGAGAAATAACTAAAGAAATTTGATTCCTTTGATGTCTCTCCAGTGAAAATTTCCTACGATGCTAGTAAACATCTTAAGAAAAACAAAAGAGAGAGTGTATCTCAACTTGAATATGCAAAGATCATAGGCAGTGTTATGTATTTAATGAACTATACTAGATCCAATATTGCATATGCTGTCGGTAGATTAAATAGATATACACATAATCCTGATAAATATCATTGGGATGCCTTATGTCATCTGTTGAAATATCTTAAGGGAACGATAAATTACTGTTTGCACTTGGGTTACAGATAACAATGAGGTAAACTCTACTAGTGGGTATGAATGTTTTCTCAGAGGAGGAGCAATATCTTGAAAGTCTGTAAAACAGACTTGCATACCCAGATCCACTATGGAATTTGAGTTTATAGCATTAGAGCTGGCAGGACAAGAGGTCGAGTGGATTAAAAGTCTACTAGTAGATGTACCATTGTGGGAGACATCTGTACCTGTGTGCATACACTGTGACTCACAGGTTGTCATAAGTAAAGCCAAGAACATTGTTTATAATGGCAAGAGAATACATACACATCTTAGGCAAGGAGCTGTGAAACATTTGCTAAAGGAAGGAACCATTTCCTTAGAATTTGTTTGATCTGAGAAAAACCTGGCTAATCCTTTAACCAAAGGACTATCAATGAAAATGGTTCTAGATTCCATAGCACTTGATTTTGAATGGTCTATTGAGATAGACTTGGTGGTCCATAGGCTCTTATTAGGTGGTCTGTTGCGATAAACTTGATGGTCCATAGCCCATTGTGCAAACAGTCTTTTATGGACTAGATGGATGCTGCTAAAACCTTTGAATGATCAATAATTTTGTGGATAGTGATGAAGTCTCCATAGCTTTTTTTTTAGTGGTTTGATTTGGCAAATTTGATGGAGCATATAGCATGACTGTGAAGGTAGGACCGCCTTCTATGAAATAGTTTAAAGGACGTCTTTCTAGAGCTTTCATGATGACCCAAGGTTCATTCTATGTGTATGACCATAAAGGCACAAATCCATATTATAGAAATGACAATCAAAACTAGGAATAAAGCTTGTCGTAAGGGTCTCAAAAAGTGTCATAGAAAGTTCAAAATCTAATTTCACTCTCTTTATGTAACGCCCCAGGCCCAGGATTCGGATCAGAATTTGGAATTCGAATCTCTGATATTCCCCTGCATCCCCTGCGACCTGGCGACATCATCCCTTACTTTCCTTAAAGGCTTATTAAAGTGAAAGTTATTCCCACAAACCAACACGAGTCCTTTCAGCATGCTTTGTC
>JBBPDI010000005.1:5765774-5782576 GCA_037974545.1 Cucumis variabilis
CAAAGGTAATATTCCCTAAACTCTAAATTCTTTAGTTTAGGGTTGCATGTTAATTAGTTGTAATTAGAGTAAAAATCTGTTCCTATTTTCCGCTGCGCATGTCTTCCGTTTCCAACAGTTTAATGACTCTGAGAGAAGCACACCTTAATCATAAGCTGGTTGAGTAAGTTATATCGCATCAGCTCTCGCCTTTTTTTAATCGCTTAATGGTGCGTAGATCTTCCTTCACTCTTTCTCGCATACAAGTTAATCTATATACAATTCCACCTTGCATCCATCTATCTCCCTTTACAAATTCTCTAGGTGTACATAAGTAGTTTTAATCTTGGTTTTGTTTCTTTTATACTTTAGTTAATTAATTCTTATATTACCTAACTAATGAGTAATTTCCTAGAACTAATGTTTGTAAACAATTTTCAATGTTCGACTTTGGATCATCTAGGTAAACCTACTGTTTCACTTGTACTTGGACAAGTAATAGGAAAACTTGTACTCAACAAGGACTTAAGTATTACGCGATGAAGATGTACATAGTGAGCATCTCACATGCTATGATCATGACTCATGACTCATCGCCTAGAATTAAAGTATAATATATAGAGAGTTACGATGAGCGCATCACGCGTGATGACTTGACTTAGTGATGTATTACAACTATGCTATACATACAGGGAATTATTAAGTTTAAAGTAACAAGAAAATACGCACCTTGTAAATCTCCCACTTGCCCTTGATTAAATGCGTCATGTCACGTAGACCTAGAGGCTTTATAAACACCTTAAACATCTCTCAAATATCTTATAGATTTATATTAATATAATTAATTAAATTATATTTAATTAATATTTCATTCAAATCTTATTTGAATGAATATCTCTTCAAATATCTTATAGATTTATATTAACTTAATTAAATCTAATTTAATTAAATAAAACTAAACTATTAATTAATTAATAACTACATTAAATATCTTATATTTAACTTAATATAAATATGAATCATATTAAAATATAAGTTTCTCTCATGATCAATAAATTTAATATGAATCCAATTCAGATTAAATTAATATTTGAACTAATTCAAATATTTTATCTCTCACAAATTAATTTTGAATCATATCCAAAATTAAATTTATATGATAAAGTTTGACAAACTTTATATTAAAATGTATCATTATACATTAAACTAATTCCTAAAGTAAATTTGAACATTTCAAATTACAACCAGTATAAATAAATCTCATTAGCCTTTACGAGCTAGGATGGAGACCTAATAGACCTACAGATCAAAAGATACAACGATCTGAGATTAATTAGCTAAAATCATTAACGACATTAATCTATATTCATTAACTGCGGTACACTCCAATAAAGATTCACATATGGACTCTTCTCACTGTAGATATATTTCTATGTTCACGAATATAGACTAATAACAGTAAGTTAGTCCTTCACGAGTGTTCGTAACACCAGTTGGGTCAATTTACCGTTATACTCCTAGGTTACCTCTAATTCTTAAATACTAGTGCTCCTTTAATGAACAACATGTTTATGGTCTTACCAATAAACAGAAACCCCTCTCGTGCCATAGAGAGGGTAGGACCCTTTGTTCAAGTCTTGACGACACCATTTAAGAGAACATTCATATACTTATCCTAAAGTAAGAAAAGAGTGAATTTCATTTTGTGTAATTATGTTTTCAGCTCTCCACTCGATCTTGTCATCAAAATAATAAACTTATTGAGTCGACGATCTGGCCACTCTTATCCATATAAATCAAACGACATCTCTTGAGAACAGTAGTTCATAATATACTCAGGATTAAGACTAACTTACTTAGGTCATCCTAATGAAATATAAACCTAACTAGTTAATGGATGTTACATCTAGTGGTTAGGATTTTGCGATCTGATCTTATACAAGCTCATTGTATAGGATACCCTCACCATGTCAACTACACTAACGCATTGGATCATTGCATTTATATCAAATACAAAGTGAGTCGTATCTATAGTGTTACCAGGATAAAGTACCCAACCTTATCCCTATACTATTGACCCTTTAAGCTGATCTGGAACAATGATCCCCGTATGTCTCTACATACTGTTCAAGACTCATAAAACAACTTAGGATGTTAGTTTATTGGATTTAGGTTATTAAGACAAAACTAATAATATAATCAATAACAATTATTACAACAATAACATTTTATTAACAACAGTCAATGGATTATATTTACAATCTACGAATTTTAGGACATAAATCCCAATAGAGACGACATGCCCATTTCCAATCCGCATCATCATCTCTCAAGTCTCCAACTGCCACCAAGAACTAATTTTCTGAAATTAAGAACAAACATGGTTAGTGGCACATGAATCTATTATCTAGGTTGAATCATCATTTTCCACTAAACATGTCTCCAATACTAGTAAATCACATTTACTTTGTTTGCCTTTCTTCTTTTCTACCAACTACTTGTGGCAGTTTCTCTTCCAATGTCCCTCCTGGTTGTAATGGAAACATATTACCTTTGCAGCATTGGCTTTCTTGTTCGTTTTAGCAGCAACAGGGTTAGCTTTATTTTCTTGACCACCTTTCTTATTATGCTAGATGAAGACGACACACACTTAGTTCTAGAGGTTGAACCTCTATGGAACTTTCTTATCGAAGTGGCAACATTTACCTCTTCCTTCTATTCCTTGATTTTCATCTGAGACTCGAAAGTTCTTAGCTCATTGAGAAGGATGGTAAATCTTTTTCATAACAACATTGCTTCTAAATTATAGAAAACTCTCTAGTAGAGATTCCAAAATAAAGCTAACTTGACTAGCTTCATCGATGACAACCTCATTCATTTTTGTCACGTTTAAATGAACCGTGATGTTAAGAAAATATTTTTGCACTAAGGCTCCATCATTCATATGAGTACTATAAATGTATTTTGGAGCATCATGCTTCATCTTATAAGAGGTCTGACCAAACATCTTCTGCAAGGAGTGCATGATCTCACGAGCAATGAGCATTAATTCATGTTTCTTGGCCAATACTTTAGATAAGCTTACCAAGATGTATGCTCGAGCTTTTTCGTTTGCCTTGACCCAGCGCTCATGTGGTTTTCTAATAGTTCGAGTTGCATTATCAGTTGGGACTTAAGGACACTCCTCAACTAAGACAAATCGCAAGTCATCGATAATTAGCACAACGTTGATAGTATTTTTCCAAGATGCATAATTATTGCCATTAAGTTTATCTGTAGCCAGCATATTCAAAATAGCACTCGTCATTATCAAATTGCTGAAAACATACAATTTATTTATATTAGTTATACTAACATTTTCCATATAGAAAGCCAATAAATTTAGTAAAATTTTAATATATCCTAAGTCATATCTATTTTTCAATAATACTTTAGTTAGATAGAATAAAAAACCTCCGTAGGCTGATTAATTGTCCCTTCACTGAATTGAGACAATCTCAACTAAATATTATACCATAATAACTTTTATTCCTATAATAGTTAGTCATCATTATTTAGTCAAGAAATGATTAACTTAAAAATTTCTTGTAAGTGTAACCGTTTATTTTCGATTCTAAAGTTCCACCCCAATAAGTAATCTGTAGGAAAGAATCGATTGAAGCAAAAACCAAAGAAATCTCATCCATTTCTGGAGTTTAAGTAAAATCTCATGCAAACACCTTCCATAGGGGGACACAAGCAAAGATGCCTTGAGGTCGAGCATGAGAATTTACTAGAAACTAATAAAAGAGACCGGGGGCGGTGTTGACACACATCCCTCTCCCACTTACTATAAACACTATCTTTATTCACCTTATTATTGACTTACATAAACACCACCTGTAGGGGGATACAAGCTAAGGTGCCTCGAGGCCAAGCATAAGTCTCACGGTGTGAATGTTTAAGGAGAAACGTGAAAAGAAAAATGAAGTAGCATATACCCCATTTCCTCCTGCTTAGTGTTTTACTTAAAAAAAGTTAACTTAGAAAATATAGCTAATTATTTATCAAAGTCCATTGTTAAATTGGCCCAATATAACTCTTATATTGGATATTTAAACAATATATGATTATTGTTCATCAAACACTTTGATAAATATAATCATGTATTGCATGCTCATAAAATATTTGACTAATTCACCTTCTAGGTCAGTTCCTAGGTAGGGGTGTTCCGTTACCATCAGTTTAAGTACCCCAGCCTACACTACAACAAATGTGGCTTTTAATAGCATCCAAGCATAGCATGTTTAATATGAAGTTATAAAAAATATTGGAAAAAAAAGAGGTGGAAAACAAAAATAAAAGCACGAAAAAGAAATCCATTGTTTTTCGATTTTGCCGTTACACTTCTGTATTCCAAATCCCCTTTTTCATTTTTCTTAGACTTCCCCCGATTTGCCTCCTCTCATAAAGCACTCCCTGGATATCCCTCTTCTCGTAGACCCCTCCCTCAAGGTCGCTACCATCAGAACGTCGTCGCTGACTCTTCGCACTTCTCGTTGAACAGCTCTCTCCTCTCACAAACCCTCCCCCGATTTCCCTCCATAGAGTCTTCTTATTTAGACTTTTTCATTTTTGGAATTGACCAAAACTGAATTAAATTTCAACCTCCCTCTTTTTTTTCTTTTCTTTTTCTACTTTTTTTCCTTTAATTATTATTATTGTTCATTGTTATTTTTTTAATTCTCTCTGATTTATTCTCTCCTTCATCAGATTTTTCCCTTTTTCTCCATTTGGACGTTGTTGCTCCAATTCCTTCCGTTAAGATATTTTTCTTCAATTTTGTTCCCTTTTGTTTTCCCTATCTAAAGTTGTTGTTGTATGTATGTAATATATCTGGTGTTTAATTTCTAGGGTATTTCCGCAATTTGCTTTTTTAGGGATTCTTTTCCTCTTTTTTGGGTTTTAGGTTGATTGATTTTTTTTCTCGAATTTAGTTTTGGTTTTGCGATTGTTGAGGAAATTAAACTGATGATGATGTTATTGAAGTTAAAAGTTGATTCATGTCTGTTATGGATGAAAATTCCTAGTTCTTCTTTGAGTTTCTTTCAGGGAGGATATGAGGTTGGTATTCTTTTATTTTTTTTCTTTTTGTTTTTTTTTGGGGGGAGGGGTGTTTTTGTAAGTTTATTAGATAATTATGTACTAGATAGAACCTTCCTTAAACAAAGGTCCCTTATAAACAAATATTTTATAAATTTAATCTTTCATTGAAATAATAATAATCCTATTAAAACGAAAAAAGATTGATCCTATTTCTAATCTAATTAGAAATATTATCCATTAAGGTTTAGGTGAATTAATTTTAAACCATTTAAAACTAATTGTGACCTTATGTTAGCATGCAACTCTTTATTATAGATTTTAATTCTAAATTCATCAACTTATAACACTTATAAGAAAAGGAAACAATTAAAACCTATAAACATGCATTTCTATTGTCATTTAATAAATATAACAATTATATTCACTATGTAATGGCATGATCAATGCATTCCAATTTTCATCACACAATACAACAATTATATCAATGCAATGAAAATAAACACATCCATCAATCGAACCATATAATACAACAATTTAAAATATAGTATGATGCATGAAAATACTAATGATACATGCTATCATATAATATAACAATTATATTAAATATGATGCATGAGCATACTTAGAAAATCATGCAACTAAACTATAACACTTAGATTTAAGAATGATACATGATAATTATAATCCTAATATGAGATTTTAAATTATATGAAATACATTATGCATATAATTAATTTGATCAAACATCACATGCAATAATAGATTAAATAACATAATAGACCGAATTTGGCACCCCTAAAAAATGAAAGAAACCCAATAAGTTGCACAATCTGAAGCTCAAACACACAACCTCCTTCAATAATAGAGGATGAACAGCCACTGCACCAGAAACCAATCTATGTTACTTTGAATGCACGCATAAACAATATATTTGTTTTGATTTTTTTTCCTTTTTTTTATTAACAAAGGTTGCAAGCTGCAACTCTCTGTACATTTTGAATCTGTTAAAAAAAGAAAAAAATATCCTCCAAAAATCGAAACCATCCAATAATATCTCCATCTTCACAGCACCACTTGTCATCGATCGACTTGAACTTACAAACTCAATTATAGAATTAAAATGTCCAAAACAACAGGCCCTAACATCAATCAAATAATGAAAAACTATAATCTAAGCTGCCAAAATCGAAAATATCTATTTTGTAAATCCACATTCACAATGCACACACACAACCCCCCCCCCCCCCCCACCTTTTCTCTAAATTTTGTTTCAAAATTGAAAAACAATTGCATGATATGGCTCTGACACCAATTGAAGGAATAAAATTCTCATAGCGAAAGCATGTGAACGCTGTGCAAAAGGAATTCAATTTGAAACACACACAAAATTAAGAGAAAACACCTAAACATGCTTCTAAGGAGGAAAAGAAAAGGGAAAACTAACCTTTGAAGAATCTCCCAAGAATTCTTAAACCTTCTAAGAATACCACGAACTCTTTCTCATTATCCTCGAGGTGAAAATCAATTGAGAGTTATGGACTTCTGTGATTTAGTTTGGTAAAAAGAAAAACGTTCGAGAGAGATTTTCTTCTTTTGTGGAACAGAGAGCTCATAATATCCATAGAATTGAGAGGTTAAGTATCATTATGCATCTTAACCAAAAAAAAGATAGAGGGATAACTTCCCTCTCTACCTCATCCTTATGTAAAATAACTTATTTGGGACATTTTATTAATTAAAATTATATTACTAAAATAAAATTCATATAAATTTAATTCATATTATATCTCATATAATATAAACTTTATATTATATCATATATAATATAACCAATGGTTTAGATCTTCCATATGATCTATATTTCTAATATGAATCGAATCCATATTAATTTTAACCTATAATTTATTTATGAATCCTATTCATATTATTATTATTATTTGAATCATATTCAAATATTAACTTATCTCATAACAACTTTATATTATAATGTATCAAATATATTATATTAATTGTATCATATACAATTTATTCCCTTTAATCAATTTGAACAATGCGAATTAAAGCAAAATAAATTTGATTATCATTTATCTTTATTGAGCTAACAAGGGGTCCTTATGGACCTACAGATTGAAGCCCCAATGATATGAGATTAATTAACTAAACTCTTTAATTAAATTAATCCCTATTCATTACTTATCAGTCATTCCATTAAAGACCAATAGTTGCACACTTCTTAATGTAGATATATTTTTGTGTCTATTAGACGTAACAAATCAATAGTGCAATGACCCTTCACAAATTGCTCGTAGGTATAGTTAGGCCAAAAATTACCGTCTTGCCCCTGTAGTTACATCTAACTCCTTAAGTACCACTGATATTCCTCTAATGAACAATAATTATACTCCCACTATATCTGAACTCTTCTTGGGCCAAGAGAGGGTGTGGTGCCACATTGTTCAAGATTTGGAATTAGCCTTTAAGGGCTTGTTTGGTAACGTTCTTATTCCCTATTTCTTGTTTCTGTTTTCATTTTTTAATAAACAGACGTGTTTGGTAACGTTCCCTTCTCGTTTAAAAAAATGTAGTTTCTCTTGTTTTGTTTCTCAATTATTTTTATTGGTTTATTTTTTATTTTCTTTTTTTCTCAATTATTTCTATTGGTTTTCTTTTTCTTTTTCTCAATTATTTTTATCGGTTTCCTTTTCCTTGTCCATTGTCCTACATGGTTTCCTTTTTCTTCCTCTTATCTCCATTGTGTTTCCCAAATAATCATCATCTTCCTCTTCCTCTCATTGTCTTTGCCATATTCCTCCTTGCCTCTCATCGTCTTCCTCTACAAGACGTCTTTCTCTTTGCTAGATCTAAGTTTTCCTCTTCCTCTTTACGCGGATCTGTGTTTTCAGAGTGAGTTTCTGAAAAATCTATTGGTTTTCGCAATGAGTTTCCATCAGATCTATGATTTTTTGCTAGATCTGTGTTTTTGCTATTGGTCTTTGTCTTTCTCTTCGTCGTGGATTTCAGACCTCCTCTTTATCATGGGTTTTTGTCTTTCTCATCATCGGCTCTATCCTTTAAATCTCAATTTTCATCTTGATCTCTATAAGATTACTAGAAGACCTTTCTATCTATGTTTGATAAAGTGAGTGGTGTAATGTTTAATTGAATTAGATGTGAATAAAAAAACATGAATAAAATAAAAAATAAATCTCAAAGTAAATAAGAAAACAAGAAACATTTATCAAACACATTTTCTGTTTCTTTTTTTCAAGAAAAATGAAGCAAAAACAGTTATCAAACACATTCATGTTTCTTATTCTAAAAAAAGAAGAAACAGGAAACAGAAAACAAGAAATAAGAAATGAAAACCTTACCAAATGGTCCCTAATAGAGCAATTTCTCTACTTACACTATCTATAGAGAAGGAGTGAATTCCTTCTTGTGTAGCTAGATTCTCAACTCCCCAATTAGACGAATCCTCAAGATGATAGGCATATTGAGTCCGTAACATAGGCCACTCTCACCCATGCAAATCAAATAATCACCTTCATAGGCAAAATGTCACAACTTACTCACGATTTAGGTCAAGTAACATATGGTCATCCTGGTGAAATGTAGTCTCAACTAGTAACTGTGTTAATAAGAGAGACTATTCATTTCATGGTCCGATCTTATGCAAACTCTTTGAATAGAATACTCCTACTCTAATGTGTCGACATGAATGATTAGGATCAAATCATTTGTAAACTTTAGAACAATTGTAACAACTACAAAGCAGACTGTATTCGTAGTGTCACCAGAATAAGACATCCAACCCTATCCATCTACTACAAACCATTTAGGTTATCACTTAAACATGATCCACTTGTATGTCTTCACTTACATGTTTAGGTTATAAAATATAACCTTAGATGTTAGTTTATTAATTTTGTGGGTTAATGCAATTAAATGTCAAATAAAATAAAACTCTTTATTTTATTAGATAAATAAAATATTTGTATAATATATACAATTACAAACTACAAGACCACAAGATTTAGGGCATCAACCCCAACAATCTCTCTGTTGGTTGCATTTTCTCTCACATGAAGATTTTTTAGAGAATATATTTTTCTTGTTTCATCAGCAACTCTTTTCAAGATCCGTGACCAATAATTTTTAAAGATTATTTTAACCAAAATATTTTTAAAGATTATTTTTCCTATTTTAGTTCCAAGTTCTTCATTCTCTATCTATAAAAAGAAATTATCATTCTTCTTCAAGGCATCAAATTAAGACGTGCTCTAGAAAAAACCCATAAAAGAATCTTTAGAAGGTATTTTAGTGAAGACTATTTGACTACTTCGATCAATTCGAGATATATGAGGATAAGAGATTTAAAGAAGACTTTGATAATTGAATACATACAATTATAGAATTGAATGGGAGCCTGATAATCTTCAATAGATTCAAACATCATATTCAAACATCAAAATTAAAGGGAACTCGATTGTTTTAGTAGATATCAATTACTAAAAGAGTACTAATATAAGGGGAGTGTCTTCTAGATTATTTTAGTGTGTTTACAAAATAATACTCATTTGAGTCTTAAAAAACTCTCTTCATCTGAGCCTTTAACTAAAATAACAACTTAGAAGTAAAATAAACTATTTTACTTTTTCAGGGAATATCATACTTTACCAATTAATATAATTTTTTAACAATGAGAAAAATATCCATTTGCAAGGAGTTGGGGGCTCAAATTGAGCCAAACCAATTAGAATAACACATAAATACTAAGAACCAAAGTTGAATCGCTCTAATATTTGTTTGATTGATTTGGTTTAACGATTCACAGGTTAATAGGATCGCAATAGTAATTACCCATTTATATCTTTCATCCATATATAAATGGGTAAAAAGAATAATCATCTCTTCAAGAGATTGTAAGTAAACTTTGGTATCCAAATAATATTATACTTATAAGCTTAAAATAAGAACTACGATCTCTTTGAGAGATACAAATAATTTATCAAAGTTTGCTTTCATACATCACTCTCCTTTTTCATTGTTAAGGATTTTAAAATTTCAAATAGACTCTTAGCGTACGACAAGTATAGACTATTAAGTACAAGATTATTTTATATTTTTTAAAACATATTTGAAAAATAAAATTCTCATATAAATATGTATAGTTCTAATCAAATAAACACTTCTTCTCTATTCACTTCAGGAAATGCTATTAAATTATTTGATCGAAATTTTCCTTTTTTTTTTATAGAAACATATGCTCAATATCTAATATAATGTTTCAAACTTTCTGTCTCAAATTGTTATTTGCAAGAGCAAAAATGTTTGAAATGTGCAACTACGAGTGCACGACAAAAACAATGAGCACTAATTGATTTATGCAACTTCAGTACATTAAATCAAAATTGGGTTTAAGAAGTAATTAACTATTATATATAACTTTCATAAATTTTGTCATAAGAGAATTTAATCAAATATATATAATCACTATATATAAAATTTTAAGACTCACAAAATTCACATGAGAATAATTTAAATATACAACAATCAAATAAAGTTTCAACACAAGCATGACAAACAAATAAAATTAATGTAATATTAAAAATTTAATCTTATATTTGAAAAGTAATATTAACACTTTATAATCTTAACATATAAAAGATAAACACTATCTCAATATTTGTAAAAAAGAATGCAATCCAATTAACAAAATAAATATCCTAATTAATTTTGCTATATAAAACAATTATATTCACAGATATGAAAAGGTTTAGGGTTTAGGGTTGTCTATGTTTGCACTTAACAATTTCCTATATGTATAGTGCAAATGAAATACGTCGCTAAGTTAGGTCATCGTGCATAATGTACTCACCATAAGTCTCTGTATAGCATGCTTTGATTCTAGGTGATGAGTCATGGGTCATGATCATAACATGTTAGATGCTTGCAATGTATCTCTTCATCGCATAATACTTATGTCCTCGTTGAGTACAAGTTTTCCTACTGCTTGTCCAAGTGCAATCGAAACAGTAGGTTTACTTGGATGATCTAGGGTCGAACATTGAAAATTGATTATAGACATTAGTTCTTGAATTACTCATTAGTTGGACAATATAAGAATTAACTAACTAAAGTATAAAAGAATCAGAACCAGGATTAAAACTACTTATGTATGCCTAAAGAATCTTTAAAGGGGAGTAAATGGATACGAGATGGAATTGTATGTGAACTAACTTGTATGCGAGAAAGAGGGAAGGAAGGTCTACGCACCATTAGGCGATTAAGACTACTTATGTACGCCTAAAGAATTTTTAAAGGGGAGTAAATGGATACGAGATGGAATTGTATGTGAACTAACTTATATGCGAGAAAGAGGGAAGGAAGGTCTACGCACCATTAGGCGATTAAGCAATGCAAGAGCTTTGATGCGATTTAACTTACTCAACCAACTTATGATTAAGGCTTACTCCTCCCAGAGTCATAAACGCAACACATAGTCTTATTTCAAGATTTACCTAACTAAGTTTGATTAGACAAGATATATCTAGAAGTATTTACTTATAAAACTTATAGAACTTTGCAATTAAGAACTACATCTCTCAAAGCCTATTGTTCACTGGTTGTTTGAAATGTTATATCGTGGACTTAGATTTAATGGGTTCATTTGTACTGTAGCAATACTTCACTAAGTCAGGTCATTGTGCTTAATGCATTCATCATAACTTTTGGTATTGCTTACTTCTAATTTTGTGTAATGAGTCCTGGGTCATGATCAAAGCATGCGAAATGCTAACTATGTACCTTTTCATCACATATATCTTAAGTCCTTGTCGAGCATAAGTTTTCCTACGACTTGTCCAAGTGCAAGCGAACAGTAGGCCGTTTACCTGGGTGATCCAGGGTCGATCACAGGAAATTGTTCCTTAGCTCCTATTTTCTCATAACTCGTGCACAACCGTGCTGTAAGTAATAGATCATAATTCATATAAAAAGCATGCTAACTTTCCTTACTATTTACACTACATTGCTTTACGGTGCAAGGTGGTCAAGGGAGTTATGATGCGAGTAACGGTGTTCTCCTTTCAGGCTAGATAATAAAGAAAACTGAATTACAGAACTATAGCAACTAGCTGATGGCTTGATACTTCGATGTAATTTAAGTAATTCAACCATGTATTAAGGTTGTCACCTTTCATTGCACTAGCGTACTTACTCACCTTTCGGAATGTAAATACTCTGGTTAAATGTCATTTTTATTGCAACTCATCATGCATGCAATAATAGTAGCCACCCTTGATTAAGGTCCATACCTCTCAGCATTTTTTACCACATACAACTTCCTCTTAGAGCTACATGTTAAGGGGGTTTGGCGAGGTGAATACATTGCTATATTCATTTCGCCTCTTATCTAGTTCAAAGTAAGTGATAATTCTAACTTCTATCCTTACTCTTCTTTTGAAGAATCAAGAGTAAGACAAATACTTTAAACTGAACAAACCATTATTACACACACTATGGGTTTCTTCATATCAGGCGCATTGCTCATTTACATATAGTTATTTAATCATGAAAGTATGTGGAAGAGATAAAGAAATGACTGAGTGGTAGTATAAACGCATAGCCTTTGAACATAACAAATAGAGTCTGTTGACCTTAAATTTTTTATCACAAGACAATACAACAAAAAATTCACTAAATGGAAACATAAGTGAGTGGTTACGCTTTCGAGTTTGATAAATCATTCTCTTTGGTTGGAGTGTTTCCTAGCTAGGAGGGGGAGAGTAATGGAGTTGCAGAATTCTCCTTTGTCTTATGCTTAGGCTCTCATCTGACGTATGATAATAGGAAGAATGTAAAGATTGTAAATAACTTACTTGTATGGCCAATTTTCTGCACACTTGTTGAAGAGGGGTGTATCGGTTTATATACAAAACAATTGGTGTTGGCATTTCGGCATTCCATTAATACTCTGAAAAGTTATCGCTCTGCGGTGTAGCCTAGTTTACTTATCCTTTCTCGAAATTTCCACCACTTTTGTTTGTCTGCTAATGTCAGTTAGACGCTCAACATCTACTTCTTGTTGTTGGAAGTTGAGGTGATTACTTCGCGTGATATGCTTCCTCTTTGTCATTTAACATCCTGCGATAAACATGTAAAAACCTTGTTAAAACAGGGATAGAGTTCTTTTGCGGTAGGCTTTTCACATATTAGTTAAATTTCCACTTTTTCTTTTTGCAATCTTCTATTTTTATGCAATGAGTCTTTATTATTTTACTTAAGAGGCTGTAATAACTCGTATTTCTGCACGTTATCATTCATACTTGTTCACCTTTCAGAACACAAATGTTGGAAGTTATCTCGCAAAGGTGGAGTTTGTCGCCAAACTCCTCCTTGCGAGCCTTAGCCTTATCCTTACTACTTGCCCTTTTGGATAAGTGGCAACTGACGCTGGTTAAGCGATGAACATAGCTCAACTAATGCGATAAGGATTATAAGCTAGACTTCTTATCAAGAACTGTCACTAACTTAAAATACTAATAACACTTTGACGAGTGAAAAGTCAAGAAATGATGGATTGAAAAGGTATAAACATGCAATATATATATAAAAAATGTGGGCCTTAGGCCATTGTACAATATGGACAACATATATTACAAAGAAGTACAAAAAAATAGAGAGGAAGGAGAATGGAAGATATTACAAGTTAGGGGACAATCGGAATATGGATTCTTCCCTCCTCAAGGGTCAAGCCATCAGTTTTACAATTGATTGGAGAAGAAGAAGAAAATGTTTATAGACGGCGAAAAGGCTATTTCTTTTCGCCAGCCTTTTCGCCACTCTCTAGGTTTTTGGCCTATTTGGGCTCCCACTTCTGGGTTGAAGGAGATCACTTTATATAGGTCACATTTGGGAGGGAAACTTTTATTCTTCTGAACTTGTCAGCGCCATCTGCCCAAAAGTGTCTGTTGCATGTCACATCAGCTCCAACTACCACTCTTTGTCTTCCAATGACCTTTCCTTGTGTGATAACATTGTTCCTCACCTGGAGACGTTATCACCAGATGAGTTTTTCATCGCGTAATCCTTGCGTGAGATGTTTCTTACGATGCACTAGTTTCTTTCTTTATTCATTATCCTACATTTAGACATGAAAATCGCGTAAAACAAGCATAATACTTATGTAAAGTATATTTCCAAATACTTATGTGTTTACAACACAAGCTACGCATTCTGATCGTCTTCTTACGCATTTTGACCTCATTATTCTAATAAAAGGAGCTATAGTAAAGAATATTTATACATGTTATCAATGCACTACAAAAACAATGAGCACTAATTGATTTATGCAACTTCACGTACATTAAATCAAAATTGGATTTAAGAAGTAATTAACTATTATATATAACTTTCGTAAACTTTGTCATAAGAGAATTTAATCAAATATATATAATTACTATATATAAAATTTTAAGATTCACAAAATTCACATGAGAATAATTTAAATATTTAACAATCAAATAAGTTTCAACGGAAGCATGACAAACAAATAAATTAAAGTAATATTAAATATTTAGTCTCATATTTGAAAAGTAATATTAACATTATATAATCTTAACATTTCAAAGATAAACGCTACCACAATATTTGTAAAAAGGAATGCGATCCAATTAAGAAAATAAATATCCTAATTAATTTTGCTATATAAAAAAATTATATTCAAAGATGTGAAAATATAAACTAATTCATAAAGCGTCCAAATCAAATCTTTCAAATATCAAAATTGTATTAAAAAAATAAGGCATGATTTACCACCTTAATCTAAATAACATTTAGCACATTTAGAACATACATCTAAAATGATATACTATATTTGAGAAATCTATAAGATTAATTAACTAAAAATTTAAAGTCAAGAAATACTTGATTTTCAATATTTTTTTTTCTATCTTGGATCACTCAAAATAAGGTTATTTGAGTTTCTCAAACGTAAATTTTATTCCTCAACAATATATAAATATTTTACCCATAATTCATGAAATGCTTATCCTCAATGAAAAAGATTGTAATGAAGACCCATGCACATAGATAATATGTAATAAGATAATTAAAAGTCTAAATTTTTCAGAGAATGGAGTTTGGAATCCAACAAGTATATACCTAAACAAATTCAATATGATTGAGAAACTTGAAGACAAACAACGGTCTAATTCATTTAAATACAAAGTAACCGTTCTAAAAAATTCTCTTTAAAAAACTTAACAATGTCTATTAATTCACAAGTCAAGAGTTTAATTTCAATGCTCACATAAAACTTTATATAAGTTTTACAATTTGATAAAATTAAATGTAAAATATAATATTAAATATATTTTAACAATCAATTTTCAAACATATAACTTAAATATATGATTAAAGTAGAATATCCACATTCTTTGAACTTTAATACGTTTAAATTCAAGAAAGATGAATGATGGTGGTGAGAAGATAAACAATGAATACACCAAATACATACATATGCAAAGTCACCAAAATTAAAATACTTACCGTAATTGAACAAAATTCTAAATACCTCAAAACTATAGAGAAGATTCCAGTGGATCTTTAACATGAATCAAAACCTTTTTTACACAATCTCCAAAGTGGTGAGACTCGTGCTGATAACGTGTTATAAAATAAAGAATAAACAAACAACACAAGAGAAAAATAGAGAAGAGAGAAAGAAGAGAAGACAATTGAACTCAATTGTGTTGTCTCTATACAAATGATCTCTACAAACTCTATTTATAGGGCTGTGAGAATAATTGTTACAAAACCAAATGTAAATAGCGGACAAGAAAGTTATGGAAATTGATGGAAAGGTTAGTGGACGAATTTGTAACCTAAGGAGGTTATGAACATAATGTTGTTCAACTTTAATTTAGAATATTCATATATATTTGGAACGAAAAAAAGAAGATAAAATTAAATACTAAAATAAATGAATTAAGAAAATCAATAAAGAAAACTTTTGTGTATGTGTGTGAAATAGTTTTATTTATTATATATAAAGAAATGTGCATTTTCTTATTGAGAGGTCCCATGGTCTAGTGGTTAGGACATTGGATTCTGAATCCAGTAACCTGAGTTCTAATCTGACCTTTTTCTCCTTATTTCATATCTTTTCACCGGGATATTTTTTTTCTTCTTTATTTCATATATTTTCTTGTACATTTTCCTAATTAATTTATAAACAAGATTGAATAACAAAAATGTTACGTTTTGAAATATATGGATAAATCTAACATTTTTTTTACTAAATTTAAAATTGTACTTGATCAGCTTAATTTTCATAAATATATAATATAACACTAGAATATTATTTTGAAAAAAATCAAATTAATATATGACTAAAAGAAGGGTTATAAATAGAAAAATAAATTTAAAAATTGAGAGGACGAATCAACCCCTTCATTTCGTCACAAAAGGACTTCGATGAAGAACAAAAAATAAGTCCTCTTTCACGGTCGAAAAGGGAACTGATTTTACGATTCTTTATACTTGAAGAAAAAGAAAAAAGAAAATGGCGGGTTCTCGATCATCAGACGGCGGAAGTGAGAAGCGAAGTTCCGTCATTAGTAGGAGAGGGACGAACGGGATGTTGAACGTTATATTTACTGATCCGCAGATTCTCGATTGCTATATTTGTTGCGAACCCTTGTCAATTCCTGTTTTCCAGGTCCGATTAAAACTGT
>JBBPDI010000005.1:5803053-5815089 GCA_037974545.1 Cucumis variabilis
TATAAGGTATTGTAGAGATATTCATTCAAATAAGATTTGAATGAAATATTAATTAAATATGATTTAATTAATTATATCAATATAAATCTATAAAATATTGTAGAGATATTCATTCAAATAAGATTTGAATGAAATATTAATTAATTATTAACTAATTGATTAATTATTAATTAATTAGTAGATTTGATAAAAAGAATCTCATTATTCTCTCCTACTCCTTTTCCTATTCCAACAAGGAAAGAAAGTTATAAATATCTGGAAGAAAACTGTTTTCTTTAACCAATTTTATCAAGAAAAAAAAAGGCAATGTTTTTGCTCTGCAAAAAGAAAAATGTTTCAACTACCTTTAAACGTTTTCCCATCCCAATTGGTTTCCACAAAACCAATCTCATCTCTAGAGGATAGGAAGGTCTCCGACAGGTGGTGTCCCAATTTAGAGATTGATTTGTAGATTCAGAGACGTCATCGAAAGTAAGTTCTCGTATTCTATAAATTAAAAGCATGCTTAGTTTTTATTTAGAATTTTGATTCTAATTTTGCCAATGTACTGGTATTTTAAAATTTTTAAATTAATTTGAGTAACGGCTCTTTAAATTTTTCACTGTCATAGGACTTTTATCCCTTCAAAAGCTTGGCATGTTAGAGAAAATGCGTATGAGTGAGTGTGAGGGTATCCTGAAGAGTCAGATAATCTATTGTTTAGATATGATGAAGCATTCAAACTTACAAATCCAGGTACAATATTTCATATGGAACTTGAAAATGATCGTTTATTCAAATATTTTTATGGTTGTTGGTCCATGTGTTCGAGGATTCTTAAATTGCATTAGATCGGTTATAGTCATGGATGAAACATTTCTTAAGAATAAATATCGGGGTCAATTGATAGTTGCCATTTGCTTAGATGCTAACAATCAAATTTATCCCCTTGCCTTTGGAGTGGTTGATAGAGAAACAAATGCTTCAATACAGTGGTTCTTAGTGATATTAAAAGGTGCAATAGAGTAGGCGCCTAATTTAGGCTTCGTGACAGATTGAAAAACATGCTTTTCTAAGGGTATTTCACCAATTTTCCCCTCCACATTCCATGACCTTTGTGTCCAACATTTGACTCAAAATTTGAATGATAAATATAAGAATAACATTGTAGCTATTTTGTTTTACAACGCATCAAAAACATTTCGTGAATCAACGTTCTTAGAATCATGGAGAAGTATTCTTGCATTTCTAATGGTTTTGCAATGACCATTACGCCTTTGAGTCATGCAAATGATGATGGATATCCATTTAAATTTAAGAGGAAACAGTTTCCATTATGCCTTAGTTTTGCAATGACCATTAACAAGGCACAAGGACAAACAATACCACATGTTGAAATTTATCTTTCACAAAATGTCTTTTCACACGGACAGTTATATGTTGCACTTTCAGGAGGCATCTCGATGAAAATGACAAAAAAATTGTTGAATACAAATGTTGAAAATGTAACAAAAAAACATTGTATATAAAGAAGTACTCATTTAAGTATGTCTTTAATATTATTATTTTTAAAATTTACCATTGCATACTATTTATTCATTTTAGCAAAAATATATACGTTTTATATACTATATTAAAAGTGGCTTAGGGGAGAATCCTTTTTGGATGATTCTACCCTTTGCCAAATTCTAAATTTACAATATCAACCAAATTTAATTTATTTTTTATTTATGATTATTTAATAAATATAAAAATATATAATTATCATTAACCATTTATCTCCCACATTCATGCCTAACTTATTATTTAAGAGATCAAGAGGTTAAAGTATGAAAAGTTATTTCTTATTAATAAAAGTTCAAAGTGTCTTCAAGGGAGAATAATTTTTTGAGTGCTACATGTGTTTAGGAAGTCTTTTAGGTACATATGTATTATCTCGCACACATCTCGAACATTCTAAACTTTTACTATGCGTTCCAAAATCGAATTTCTACCTCTCTTAAGTTCTATGAATAGCTTTTACGCATGTTTAGGAAGCCTTTTAGGTACATATGTATTATCTCGCACATTCCAAACTTTTACTATGTGTTCCAAAATCGAATTTCTACCTCTCTTAAGTCATATGGAGTGCTTTTACGCATGTTTAGGAAACCTTTTAGGTTCTCACACGTCTCGCACATTCCAAACTTGTGAATCCCGAAGAAAACACAATAACTAGTGAATTTTGAAGGAAACACATTAACGGATGAATCCCAAAGGAGACACAATTGCAAAAGGACACATCGCTACAAGTATGAGGCAACTACTAGTAATCCATAATGACATCCTCACATGCCAGTCATATCATAGATATTAGTCATATTCAATCAACGTGTAGAATCATCCTAAATCACATAAAACAAGTATATAATTGATCATTGGATTAGATATTTGAAATTTAGAAGTTGCAAGTTGTTTGCAAAATGTTTGCGAGATGTTTGTAAGATACAAATAGTGGCTAAAAGCTCCTTAAACCATGTGCAAAATCTTCCTAAATCACCTATAATTTGCTTAGGATTAATCATTTGAAGTTTGGAAGTTGCGAAATGTTTGCGAGATAAAAAAAATAGTACCTAAAAACTCTATAAAATATGTGTAAAATCACCTAAAATAAGTATATAATTGATTTGAAATCGGACATTTTCAAGTTTAAAACTCGTGAGATGTTTGCGAGGTAACAAACAATAGTAGCTCCCCTAATGTGTAAAATCATGCTAATTTTTCCATATTAGTTAAGAAATCATAAGCTCAATTGAAAAAATCGACTTTAAAGAATTTCTCCATAAAAAAATTCAGTAGCATATAACAGTAAATTAACAAGACAACTTGATCAAAAGTGGCAAGAAGATTAAGAGTAAGTTTAATAAGTAAGTAAGTAAATCAAACTTTGGGTACACGCCTATCTAATTTCCCCTAAACAGATAAAATAATCATAAACCTGATGTTTTGTTCTAGAATTTAAACCGTAGAGATGGAAGCAAAAAATATATATAAATGGTGAATTGTACAATAAATCATATCCAACTTCAACTAGATAAGTTGATATAGCATAGTTAAGAAAATATTTTATCTAACTATGAAAAGTAAAAACAATCTACTTTATTACTCGTTTAAATTGACATGTTTAAAAAACAGAATCGAAAATTAGAAAGAAAAATGTTGATGAAAACTTAAAATAAAGAGGGTAGAAAACTCATCTAATTTATTTCAAAAATATTTTTTAATAATTAAAACAAACCATTTTTTGAAGAGAAAGAGAGCTTGAAAGAGTTTGGAAAGAAGTTAAAAGACAAAAGATAATAAGTTGAACAAGAGAGTGAGTTGTATGCGAAATTCATTCAAAAATAAATTAAGTTGATTTTCTCTCGATCAATCTTAACACCTCACTAAGGAAAAGGACCATATTTGACGATTTTGGATCGGTGTTTCGGATCCTAACAAAACGAAACGTTTGAAGAAAAAACTGAGGTGGGCTCCACCACTTAAGAAATAAAAATCATGTAAACATACCTAACCAATAATGGGGACAGAAAAGGGAAAGGGAAAGGAATGGTGGGCCATGCACTCCACAATAATTTTAATGAAATAATGAATTTAAAAATTCTAATTCCTCATAAACTCTAAGGGCAACAAAACAACGATTGTATGAAGGTTAAAATGGTAATGTCACATGCAACGCATACAGTTTCTGAAGATTTGAAACATTTGTATGTTATTGGGAATACAGAATTTTAAATTCAAACTGCAAAACTAGAACCGCTTTCTTCGAATCTCTCCAGTCGCCTCTTCTTTTTCTTTCTTTCTCAATTTTCACTTTCTTAATTAACTTACCAAGTTGTGTATTCAAGTCACTGATACTAACTTTGGCAAAATTTTCATAAATATTAAAATATTTACGTAACAAAATAAAAAAATTACATTAAATCCACTGTTTTTCTTTCATTTTCATTTTATCTTTTTACAATTTTTCTTTTCTTCAAATCTAAACGCTTGTATTGGCAAATTAAAGCTATTTTATAGCAAATGTAAATATATTATACGCGAGTGGTCAATTAATCGTTGCACGTTTTTTATATTTTTCATAAATTTTTTCTGCTCTCAAAATTGTTAAATATTTTAAAGTTTTGTTATGTCTCGGAAAAACCCTCTTAAAAGAATGTGCCACGTTATTTTCTTTAGTAATTAACAAAATAAAAAATAAAAAGGAAGGACAACCAATAACCTTACCAAATAGAAACTTCAAAAAAGTATACTTGTGGTGTTTGAAAACTCAAATATGCAAATGCAATCTAAACGTAACCTTAAAAACTAAAATTGCAACTTTTTTCTAAAATCAATTTTGACCTAAAACTTCTTAAGTAGTATCATTTTTACTTAAAAGCTTTCAATTTTATCAAATTGCACGTAGATTTTGTAATTTTAATGTTAAAACCGTTCAAGTTTAAGCCTCTAACAATTTTTTTCTTCCAACATCATTAAAAAGAATACACGTGTTGAATGAACTATAAGCAAATGTAGTAATAAAAAATTGATATTATTTAAGGAAAAAACAATATTAGATGTATTTATTTTGTTGAAATTAGTGTAACTTGGCAAATGTATTCCATAGTTAATTTTGTGTGACAGTTAACCTTTAAAACTACTCATGAGTTAGGAAGACTTTTACACCAATATGTTTTTGTTTAAGAAAAATGATTATAAATGGTAAAACTAGCAAAATTTTAGATCTTTATTTTACTATATTTGAAAACACTCATTCTTTAAATGAATTATTAAAATTGAAGAGGGTAAAAGTTAAATTTGTTTAAATTTTAAGATTGAATGGGATGGAAATTTAAATAAACCCAATATGATAAATTTAGTGTTGTTTATTTATTTATTATCATTATTTTACTAGTAAGGAAAACCCACAGAAACTTTCTAAGCAAAAATAAACTAATTGAAATTAAAAGTTTAAGTATAGAGATTAAAAATACTATAGAATCAATTTCAATTCAATCGGTATGGTTTTAAAATTTTCACAAAGTTTAGAGCCAAAGATGATGATTAACGATATAACAATTGAATCTAATGTTTAAATTAAAAGTTAAATGATATTTTGGCCTCTAAATTCATAAAAGTAATAATCTAGGACCGAAACTTTGGTTTGTAACCATTTAGTCTATAAATTTTGTATTTTGTATCAATTCAATGCCTAAATTTTGGTATATAACAATTTAATACTTCTACTTCTTGACAACTAGTCCCCAACTTATAAAAGATAAAAAATTTGATATCAGTGACTACCTATTTTTATAAAATTGTCAAAGCCTCAATTTATTTATGAATGAAATCTGAGTAAATTTTGACACTAATTTCTACCATAGAAATTAAATTTGTTTAGAAACTACTACCTTCAAATTAAATCATATATAAAATCTTTTCAATGAACAAAAAAAAGTCATAAAAGAGTTAAATTTAGGATTTGAAAATTTCAATAATCTCGAGTCAAACCACATTGATTTCATGGAAGAACTCCCAAGTGATATCTTTTTCTTTTTAGAGTAGAATCACAAGGAAGCATTTTATTTGTTTATGTATCTTATTCTTGAAGGTTGAAACACACAAAGTTTGCTCAATAAACACAAATTTGATGTCTCACCACATTTAAATATTCTCTTTTTTCTTTTCCTTTTGAAAAATATCACCTTATACTCTTGTATTTTTTCATGTTCGGAGGTCATATCAATTTAAACTCTAAACTAATAATTATATCAATTTAAATGATAAATAATTTGCTGTTGAACCAATTTACACTCTTCATTACATTCAATTTGGAACAACTTTAACATTAATTAAACTTTTAAATTTTCATAAATGAATCAATTTGATTCTCAAGATACAACTTCTTTTGACAATTATCAATTCATAATTTACTTTATTCATCCATGTTGTTAAACACACATTTGAAGAAATTATGCATGCTTGAGAGAAAGATAACACAACATTTTAACATATTGATCCTAAAAACCGAGTGAAAGAAACATGCAAATTTCTACTTATAATTAATCCAAAACTAATGTTAGCAATTCTTAATAAAAGAACATTCTATAACTAGTAAATGTATAAGTTACCAATATGCAACTTAAATTGATACATCCAAAAATATATATATATATATATATATATATATATATAAGGGTATAAAGTCACAATCAATTATTTAGTTACTAATTTGGTTTTGTATCTCTCAATGTTGATATTTGTATTATATTTTATAGTAAACATCCGATCATTTTTTTTTATTTTTAGGCAACTCTAGTATTTTCCAAGCTCTATTTTTGACTTAGAGCATCTATCTCTTGTATAACTGTCAATTTCAATTTAGATCTTTTAATACCTCTAATTGTATTATTCTTTGAAATAAACAAGTCATTTATTTTAGACTTGAAGGCTCTATAATTAACTCTTTGACAATTTCTCTTATGACATGAAATTTGTAATAAGATATATGGTACAACTACTAACACATTTTTTAATAACTATGGGAACATCGAGATCTGACAGGATTAACAAAGTATTTTGAATAGTAGAAGTAGGAATGGTAACAAAGTATTTTGAATAGTAGAAGTAGGAATGGTAAAAGAAGAATAAAGATTACCGATTTCATTCATTAGAGTTTTAAATTGGTTTTGTGAAAGATCAACTATTTTGGTTATTAGTTTTGAAAGAAGAAATACTTGTGAGAAAAGTAGTTACAAACTTCTAAGCTATAAAAATAATTATTAAATTTTAAGAGTTGAAGACATTAGAACTTTGAAGGTAGAGAAAGAAAGTAGATATTAAAGTTAGAAGAACATTCAAAAGTCTAAGTCTAACCATAATAAAAAAAAGAGGAGACATATGTTAAACAACCATGAAAGGCTCCTTTTTAAAGTGTAGTCATTTTATGATGAGTGGGTCAAATAATCCCAAATATCCAATCCTTGTAATGGTCTTTCTTAAAAATCAATTCCTTAAATTATAATGTAATCTTCTAACACACACTAATAATATCCAAATAGAAGGAGGTGACCATATTAATTCAGTTGATAATAATAAAGAGAGAGATAAAGGATAAGGAGAGTGTTATGATATAAGAGTATAAGAAAAGAGGAAAAAGAATTAATAGGACATGAGAGGAAATTTCTAGCACATGTCAACAAATTTCTATACTATATCTTCCATATCACACAAACAAGGTGAGATCCATATAAAAAATATTTAATAGATAAATAAATCATTTAATGATGTGTCAAATAATAAATGAAGATGTTTTAATTACTTTGATCATAAAGTTTATTTGAAGATATCACAATAACTTTTTTTTTTTTCAAACAAAGATATATATTTATTCTTGATCAAGAGATCATGTTTGAATTTTATGTACCTGCCTCTCTCAATTATATTGTCCTACAAAATAAGATGTTGAGATGCTTTAAACTTAATGTCTCACGTTTGAAAAGAATAGAAAACTCATTTTCCCCCTAATTTTAGATTTTTTGTAAACCAATACTTTCCCTTGTGAATTTGGGAAATTGTGAGAGACCCTCAACGGTAAACAGTATACCTTTAAATTTTGGGTTATATTAATCTAAAGTCTGAACTTTTATAGGCATACTAATTTACAACATCTTTCAAATTTCCTAACATTTCATAATGTCAATCAATTGATTCTTCAATTGTAAGACTTTCAATTGTAAGACTCGTGCCTAAATAGAAGAGACAATTTTGGAAAATAAGTATGCTAATACAAATTTTTGAAGAAGGCTTTGGAAAGTGAGTGTTTTGTTGAATCGTGTAAAGCTAGGCGATGCGAAGAAGAAAGATGTGTTTTGTATGCTTGGTGATGAGATTAGGCGTTGAAGAGTTAGGATTTTTCTAGAAAATTTCCTAATTGTGCTTAATAGGCCACGTGTAAGGGTTTAAGCTAAGCATGAGTTGAAAATTATCAAGCTTACACGTGTATCATTTTAAGTATAGGAGCTGACAAGTTTATAAGAATTAGGATGACTAATCTAAATTAGGAATAGCATAAATAAGAAAAGAGATTAGAAGAGAAGGGGTTGTTTTGAAATTTTGAAAAGGAAAAGTAAGTACTCTCTTGCCTAAGAAATCACTAGGCAAGAAGAAGATCTTTTGGGAGTGAGGCATTCTGAAGAAAGAACTTAGTGTTGTGAGTGATTTTTTCCAAATGTTTAATATTTCCAAAGTTTTCTTCTGAATTTCTTGCTCGTTTGTAATGTTGTTTCGATACGTTAATGATTATGAAAGGAATGATTTTCTAAAGAAAACTTTTATGCTAAGTAAAGTTCTATGGGTATGATTGTATTGAATGCCATGTTTGTTGGTAAACTATTAGTCTTATTCCTATTCATGGGCTAACTGTTATGTGCACACAAAGAATAAAGGCAGGCATGTAGAGAAAAGGACTGCATGGTGGAGTGAAGGTGGTCGATGTGTAAAAGGAGCGTATTAACCAGTTTAGCGACCTAAGAAAATGAAAATGAACCAGAAAATTCTCCAAGGGATACCGTTGATGAAAAGGACATCACATTAGTCTATGAGTGAGAATGGTTCATGTTCTTGAAAGAAAGGAATATAAGAGACTAATGTGTAATTTTTGTTTGTGAAAAGGGGCGATGAAGCCATGTTTATGAAATGTTTTCTTATATTGTAAGCCCAAAAAAGTTTTAAAAAACTATCATTCACTAAGTTCTTACTTATGGTTTTAAGTTTTCCCTCCCCCAGGTTTTTAGGCATTAAGGCCAAGTATGAATAAGGAAGACGAGTTACTACACGAGGAAGCTAAGCAAGGCGTTTAAAGCTTAATGTTATAGTTCATTTATTTAGAGAAGCATGTAAAATGTAGTTGGACTACTATTTATTAAGTTAATAAAAGAGATTGTTTGTTAGTATTTCTGCTGCATTATGACTTTCTTATTTCTTAATAATTAAAGGAGCTAAACAGAACTAGGCGATAAAGCCAAAGTTTCAAGGACTTAAGTGAGCGTTCTAACGTTTCATCTTGAGACATCAGGAATGTTCAAGTTGTGTTGCGTGCTACATAGCAAGTTAAAAGACGCATGATGAACGGGACGTGTTTATTAAGTTAGTAAAAGAGATTGTTCGTTAGTATTTCTGTTGTGTTATGATTTTCTTCTCGCTTAATAATTAATTAAAGGAGCTAAAAAGAACTAGGCGACAAAGCCAAAGTTTCAAGGACTTAAGAGAGCATTTTGACCTTTCATCTTGAGGCTTCAGGAATGCTCAAGTCACGCCGTGTGAGAGATAACGAGTTAAAAAGCGCATGCAGGATGAAATGTGACATCAATTTTATGATTACCTTTGAAAATCATTCATGCATTAAGAATATGTTTACCAAGTCGTAATTCCAAATTGGTTTAATGTAATAAAGTTTCATTTGATAGATGAATCGTAGTAAGCCTAAATCACAAATATAGTTTGATTTCTTTTGATCGTGTTTATTTAGAATTACAAATATGTCATGTTTATTGTTAACCATTACCATTTGACCCTAAACGATAATGATAAAGGTAACGATAAAGGTAAAGGTAAAAGTCATAGTAAATGTGACAAATTTTTAATTCTAATATGGGTATGTAACAATATTTCAACCTGTAATTATAACAATAACATTAATGAAAGTATTGAGTCCCATGTAATTTTCATGCAAAATCAAATCATACACCATTCTTTTGCATAAACTATGACGATGTGAAAAGGACGTTGAAACAGTTTGATTATAGATTTGGAGGCGATCCTCACAGTTTCATTACGATTACGAAACATAAGTAAACAACAAAAGTAATCAACTAGAGACTACTTTTTACATTTCTATGAACGGATTGATTGCGTTTCACATAGGATAAATGTGGCTTAATTTTCAAACATGAATAAACTTCTCCAAATGTTGGTTCTACGAATGGATGACTAGAATCAGTGAGTGAACAATTTTCAACGGAAAATTTTGTATAAGTATAGTAAATCGATTTGTGTATAAAAGTTTACGACTCTAATTCATACCATTACTATTTTTACATAAATTTACGTAAGGTATTCTCAAATACTATTATTTTTAAATTAAAGAGAAAGTAATGATAGCATTTATCAATGTCTACAAATATCTCGATATAGCAACACATATATTAATGTTTTTGGGGTGGGGGTGGAACTAGAAAAGGGGAGGAAGGAAAAAGAGAAAACCATCCATGTCAACTAGAGATGTTCGCGGGGCAGGGCCGGAGATGCCACTCCCCGTACCCATCCCCGCCTCCCTATCCCATTTCCCATCCCCACCAATTTTCCTTCATGGAACGGGACAGGGATTCCCCATAGAGATTGCACGAGGATAGGGTTCCTCGCGAAAAAATATTCTCCGTTTTTTTAAAGTTTAATCTCATTTTCCAATCCACATTTACCTGAAATATATATTTCAATGTTATTTATTTTTGATAGAATATTATCAATTTTCTTATTTAAAACAATTTGAATGTCAAATTCTCATTGTTTATAAAAATAAGAATTCAACTATCACAAAAATACATTTAGAATTCCATCCATAAAATTAAAAAATCCATACAAAAAAAAAAAGATGAATCCATAAGTATTCTAACAAAACCTCAACTCCATCATATTTTTTAGGACACATCATATTTTGATATTTAAGTTAGAAAGTAAGAGGTGTAGAAGAAAACTTTGAATAATAGAATAAAGTTCTTGAAATCATAATGATATATTTATACGAGTGAATGACCTTGATTATCTTTAAGAATGGTGTTTGGAGTAATAATTGAGTTGTTGATGCAGTGGTTGAGGTATTTGGCCAAGGCTAAGGAAGAAAAATTCATCCCTTAGAGATGAGATAACACTCTCTAACAACCAAATATTCTATATTGAAAGGATATTCAAGAGTTTCCAGTTTCATATCACAACCCTATAGCTTTATAAGAAAATAAGAAAATTAACTAATTAATTTTAAATATACTAATTATCATTTATAATTAGCCTATTTAGTTGTGAACTTAACTCTATAGCCTATCATCTATAGAGTTAAGTCTTGGAAGTTATGAACTTTTGGAACCATAAAAATTAAACTAAGTTTTTTAGTGGTAGTGAGACTGAAAAGCTTCTTGAGTGAAAATAAGGATTTTTCTCAATTTCCTACTTTCCAAATTCTTGGTTCAAACACCTCCTTAATTACAAAGTTTTGAGTTACATTAGAGTAATATTTCCACTTACATAAACCGTGACATTTTAAAGATTTTTGTAGGATGAGATTGAGCAACCAAAACCATTTTGGTTGTAGTCTTATTCTCAACTCGAACTTTGTTATTTCTTTTTGTTTCTATTTAGTAGTGTTAATTAAACAATTATTTAGGGGTAAGCATTACATATTGAAAACCAAGTCATTAACCAAACCAAACGAATAAAAAATGGTTGATCGAAGATAAAAAAGACTCATCGCTGTTGATTTGAGAAAAATCAAAACCAACATTTTTTAAAAATTTCAAAGATTTATTAAACTGACCTAATTTGACCTATCAACTAACCAATGATTAGTTCATCCTCCTTTATAGTCAAAATTGATTTGAACATCTACTAAATCAACTATAATTGGTTCGATAACAATTCCATCTACTTCTACGAGCTTTTGATCAAAATTCGCCAAACACAACCAAAAGAGTATCATGTGCATGAGGTCATTATATTTTACAATGTTACCCTCACAATAATCCCTTGGCGGTTTCGTAGGCCGTCCTATAACGTCCTTTTCACATCGTCAAACTCTGTCAATCTTTGTCTCTCTCTCTCTATATATATTTAGTGGCACTCTGTATTTTAAGCTTTTCTAACTTTCCTTCTGATGAAATCATTCCAAATTCTCTGAAAACTACAAAGGTGTTCAATTGTTGGGCCGAGAGATTAATCCTCCCCTTCGTTTTCGGAGGAGGAACTGGAGAAAATCTAGCCCTTGTT
>JBBPDI010000005.1:5830042-5847974 GCA_037974545.1 Cucumis variabilis
AGATGAAGGCATCTCTTCAAATTCTTCCATCAATGATATCGAGCTGGATTATGATCCATATGAAGGCTACGATATTTTCGATTCGTATTTAGATTCCCAGCCGGGATGAAAAATACGTTTTAGTTTCTAGTTTTGTATATACGTTTATATCTTAAAAAAAAAAAAGACTATAACTTGTAAATATTTTAATTTATTTTATTATTTTTAAAAATATCCCTTAATTTTAATTAATTAGTAAATTTAAATAGATTATTTAGAGTTATATAATAAATGTCAATTAGAAGTAACATTTTAGGTTATGTCAACTATTTAATATAAATTATTAATATATATTAAAGAGAATAGCTCAATATAGCAAAATATCAATACAAAGTGTTTGTACATGTGTACAAGAGTCAAGAGTCACCATGTAAGGTATAAATAAAAGTTCAATTGTTTTTATGTAATAAGTAATAATTAATTATAATTTAAAAGACAACACATATTCATAAAAAATTGAGGATCTGAAAATATACCTTTCTGTTTAATATTAAAAATGATTTTTAATTGTATTCTAGTTTATTAAATAGTTAATTAAAATAATATTATAAAACATTTGACAAATTATTTATCTAAAATAAAATCATTAAAAGACAAAATTAATTATACTTGATTTTTTAAATTTTTACATTGTTCTTTTGTATTATATTAATTAATTATTCAACTTCACTTTTTATTTATATAAAAAAATTGGTAAATCATAAACCTTAGCTCAATTATCTCAAACCTTTGCATCATTTTAAATTTCAAATTTTAATATCCATATTCATAAAACAAGATTTTGTAATCCAACTATGGCTAGAAAATTTGTTACTATTTTCTCAACTGCGTTGGTTTGACAATATATGTGATAAATATGTGACAAAATGGCGACAATATATGAACTAGAGCTGCTAAGAAACTATAGAATCACAAAACACTTATAATTAAGAATTGAAAATTTTAGGATCCATTTGATAAAATTTTTATTTTCTATTTTCTGTTTCTCTTTTCCTTGTTTCCTTGTTTTCTGTTTATCCTTCATCGTTTCTTCTGTTCTGAGAACAAAAAAACTAAATTATATTTTATATTTATTTTTGTTTATTGTTCCTTAAAAAATAAACAAAAATAAAAATTTATCTAATAACCATTTCTTGTTTATTGTTTTTCGTATTATATTTTTTCTAACATTTTTACTTATGTTTTTATTTTAAATATAATTTGATTATGTAATATATAGGAGCATTTTTAAAAATAACAAAATAAATTAAAGTATTTACAAGCTATAGCAAAATTTTGAATTCTATCACTGATAGTCTTCTATCACTATAGTATATCAATGACTATCAATGATAGAATTTGCTATAGGTTGTAAATATTTTGTAAAATCTACTATTTTTAAAAATTCTCCTAATATATATATATAGAAATCATTAAATTATAAAAAAAATAATTATAAAACATTAACGCACATATAGTGAGAACTCGAAGACACCTATATATATATAGAAATCTAGAAGGCTATAACACTGTACTTATAGTGAGAACTCAAAGACACCTATAGGTGCAACTACTAGGTCAGCTCGTCCTCTTGTGATCAAGGGGTCCCCTCAACAAGTGGAATGAACGAAGCCTATTGCAGCTTCTGAGATTTTCTCATTTTTGTGCTGACAGCTTAATTTCTGACCTTCCATAATCTTGTGGGAAAACCTACCACAGAAGATTATTCTTACCCCTTTTGAACAAGTAGTCTTGAACCAAAAATGCGTAAGATATTTGATGCAATTGCGACTAACGGTAGCAACAACCTTATCGTTTTGAGGGAGCTTGTGGATAGTTACTTTAAAGGTGTCGAGAACCATAATCAAATACATTCCTCGTTTTTACTCCAATCAATTAAGGATGCTCAATTAACGGGGGCAAAAGATTTTGTCAAGACTCTGCGAGTTGATGAGAACGTATATTGGCAGAGACCAACACTGTCAAACGTCGCCTTACATGACTGTCTGCCAAGAAGGCTAAACTAGAAGCAAAACTAAAGGTGGTGCGGACCAAGTCTGCTAAACTTTCTGGCATAATTTCCAAGAACGACATGGAGCTGAAGCGAAAGCAGCATGAGATTTCAAAGACTTGAGAGAAAATTGACAAACTCAAATGTGCCCCAATCCTTGGAGAAGTTGATGCTAATATGTTATCAGCACTTCGTTAATCTTTAGAAAGCACACTAGAGGTGTTGAAGAATCTTAAATGAACTCCATGATTTATTGCCTCCTCTTATTTATCTATTTTTGCTATTTACTGCCAGAACCTTATAATAAAACTTTCATTCTTTGATGGATCGACTTCTCATTTTTTTTTATATTGAATGCAATTTGTCATCATTTTTGTTTACTTGACTGAACTTAAAAGTTCCCTTTAGGACCTATGTACCCTTTATAATATCATATCAAGTCATAACGTAGTTCAACTTTTTTTTTTTTGCTAGATTAGACTTAAAGTTTTCTTTAAACTGCCTACGTACTCTTTACAATATATGGATCAATTTATAACGTAGTTCAACTTTGTTTTTAATTTTTTTTGTCGGACTGGACTTAAAGGTTCCTTTAAGCTGCCTACGTACCCTTTATAATATAGGAATCAAGTCAGAACGTAGTTCAACCTTTTTTTATTATTTTTTTTACGTAACAAAATTAAGCATAAAATTTCTTAAGAAATTTATCGTTGATTGGACCAATTTGTAGTCTGTCTTGATCAACGATCTTGTACGCACCATTTGTATAAAATTCTTTAACAATGTATAAGTGTGAACTTATTTCCTGTGTGCTTGTTGTGATGATCAGTCTTCTTACAGCAAGTACTAGATCACCAACTTGAAAGGAGCAAGGTCTAACGTGCTTATCAAAAGCTTTGGACATTCTCGCTTGATAACATTCCAATGTTTGTTGAGCCTCTAATCGATTTTCATCAAGTGTTTCTAACTCTTGAATAAGCAACTTCACATTATCTTCAATAGTTAATCCCTCCTCTTCTAGTGATCTTGGAGGAATTATTTCTTCCTCCGTTATGCTGATAGCATGACATGCAATGACTTCTAAGTCTTCGTCCTGATGATCACAAAGGAAGCATTTTGGACAGAAGTTTGCCAAGGTTACTAAGCGCTGAGGTCAAGAGAGATCCATGTCTTCCTCTTGTACGAGTTTAAGCTTTTGAGTCTTTTTCTTTTTTTTTATTCTTTTGAGCCTTATTTCCTCTTTTATAATTTCAGTAGGAGCGAGACTCTCTTTGGATTGGAGTCGACTGTCTTTTCTTCTGATGGATCACAACAATCTACCCTTCATTGTCTTTAGTTTCCCTATTAGCAGTGCTCAACTCCATGTCGTGAGCGCAAATTGCTAATTCTTCAAATGTGTGGGACTTTATTCCTTGCAAAATGTAAAGGAGTCCCAATGCATGTCTTGGGTGCACATTTCTACAGCCGCAATTCGATGAACCGATCTTTACTGTCAAGACTTAGAACTCTCCATCGATTGATGTAATCAATGATTGGTTCTCCCTTTCTTTGTCTTATGTTTGTAAGCTCCATCATGCTCACAGTGCGCTTGGTGCTATAAAAGCGATTGATGAACTCCTTTCCTAGTTGTTCCCAATTGTCAATGTTTTCTAGCTTTGGATCGGTATTCCATTCAAAAACATTTTCTTTCAAGCTTCGAACAAACTGTCTGACTAGTTGATCTCCTCTTGATCCCGCATTCTCTCATGTTTCGACGAAGTGAGCAACGTGTTGTTTCAGATTGTCCTTTCCATTAAATTGCTAGAATTTTAAAGGATGGTACTGTAGTGGCATTTTCAAGTTGTCAATTCTTTTGGTATACGGCTTAGAGTACATGAAGTCTGAGACGGGCCTCCATACTGATCTCTGATTAAGTTTGTGATCATATCTTGTAATTGTTGAACTGAGAGATAAGCCAGAAAAGTTTATTGTTGTTGTGGTTGATTTTCTTACACCATATTCTTCCCTTTGTTACCAGATTTAACAACAAGAGTTTTGACTCGATTTAGTAGTTTCATGAATCTGCATCTGCTCTTTTAAAGTAGCAATTTTGTGGTCTCATTCATCAACAACTTTCATCAGAAGATTAATTTCTCTCCATCTCTGCCATGGTAGCCTCGATTGTTACATCAGTCATCATGACAAACATCATATCAGGGTGTATTTCTTTCTTTAACCTACTAGAAGCAGAATCAAAATCATTATATAGAGAATTTTCCTTGATGACAATTCCAGCTTTAGGAGATTCCATCAATTGCTTAAGGATGCTCTGCGTGATGGTGGAACCTTGATCTTGCTCTTAGACGATCTCCTTAGAATGACTACGGGCGACAAGTCTCGTGTAAATGTCGCTTACAACTGAAGATTTGGATGCAATTTTCTTTGATGCCATTTGTTTGCTTATAAATTTAGATGACGAGAGAGAGATGAGAGATAGAGATTATCCCACCGGACGTGCCAATTTATTCGCACAAGATTTTCAAAAAAATTGATTCGTGAACTTGAAATTGTGTTGATGTTGTATTTTTTTTATTTGATGCGATATGGTTCGATCTCTAGAATTTGATCCTCTGATTCTCTCTTGATTGAATGCTTACGTTTGATTTGAAAAAGTAGACCACATGATGTTCTTGAAGTTAGAGCCTTAGAAGAAAGCTTTTATCTTTAAAGGAGCTTCAATCTTCAAGGACGATCGACTTTAAGAGTTAGGGAGTCTTTTAGTTCTTGGGAGAATTCTCTCTAGACATTCTGAAGTAAAAAATTTATCACCTTTACAAATGAGGAGAACTCCTCTATTTATAGAATTTTCTGATGGGTTTTATGGGCTTGAGCCTGATTGGTCCATGGACTAGACCCATAGGCTTAACCACTCGGATTTGGGTTATATTAGTTTTTGGACTTAATTAAGCTTATTTTTTGACTTAATTAAACTTAACCTGGATAAATAATTTTTAATTGAACCAAAATAATTAACTTAATCCAACGATTAAAATTAAAACAAGTGACATTACCAGAATTGATTAATTTATGTCTTTAATTTTTAATTTGGAATACATATCAATTTTAGTTAGTCTCAAATTCAATTATTTGCACCTTTCATCATTAGTTTAATAAATTTTGAGATCAATTTGTAATTGGTCTCAAAATTTCTTATTCAACACCGACAAAATATTTACACTATATAAAACAATTTTGAAAACGAAAAAAACGCACAAGCCCACAATAAAAAATACCAAAAATGCTCCAGTCAACACACAACAAATCGACCACATGCACACATGTGATTTTTCTTCTAAACAATCATAATACGCGCACATGTAAGAAATAATATACAATTGTGTAGATAGTATCAACACGATCATGTAGTTCTTTTTCACAATGAAAAAATATGTTTCAAATCTAAATTATCGTGTTAACTATGGTAAGTGATCGTTTACTTCATATCCATACGATAATGTAGTTCTTTTTAAATGATGAAAAAAGAGATTCAAATCTAAACGATCGTGTTGACCATGCTAAACGATGGTGTTGACTAGGTAAGCAATCATTTAGATCATATCCATACGATCATGTAGTTCTTTTTAAACGATGAAAATGGACTCCAAATTTAAATAATCGTGTTGACCATGCTAAAGGACCATGTTGATTAGATAAACAATCGTTTAAATATCACTTTGATAGGTTTAAATATTTCTTGGATATGATCTATTGAAGTGATATTTGAACGATCTGGATATTCTGAAAGATGAGTTGGAAAAAGAAAAGATAAGATAGAAAGAAAGAGATAGAAAATGAAAAAAAAAAGAGAAAATGAAGATGAATAAAATAGAAAAAAGAAAATCTAGAAGTCTTTTTCCACATCGTTAAAATAAACTACAGAATTGTGTATCACATGACCTGAACGATCGTAGATCATTCATTTAGATTGTAGTACATAATTGTTTTGAAGAATATTACTCACACGCGTGTGGTCGATTAATACTTCTCAAGAAAATCCATGATGAACTAAGATTCAATAAAATCCAAGATTCAATAAAATCCTCTCAAGAAAATCCAAGAATGTGTCCCTTTGTTCTTCAAACCTTTAATACTTCTCCAAAATCCATGATGAACTAAGATAACCTTAAGGGAATTAGAGTGCCTTTAGTTTGTTTAATTTTGCTTTTTTGATTGATCGTTGGGTTAACACCCTAAGTTTAGGAGGGAAACGTGAATGAACCAATATCATATCTTAATGAGAGGGATCCTGAGGATGAAAGTAGGAATAAAAAAGACTTAAAGTTGAAGACTTAAAAGAATTAACAATTACTACTTATACAAACAAGACACACATTCCTTTCAGATGACTTGATCATAAAAACTCCAAAGTGAAACGCACTTAGCTTGGAGCAACTCTATGTTGAGTGACCTCATGAAAATTTACCTAAGTTGCATAAGATTGGGAACAAAGCATGCTAAAAAAACTCGTGTTGGTTCATGCAAAACAACTTTCACCTAATAAACCTTTAGGACATGTAAGAATGATGTTGTCAGGTCACAAGGGATGCAAAGAAATATTTGGGATCTGAATTTCGAATCTTGATCTGAATCCTAGGCTTGGGACGTTACATTGGGATTCTTTCCTTTATTACTTTTCGATTAAAAAAATCCTTTAATTATTGGCTTGATCACAAAATGAGATTACGATTTAATGTTAATTCCTAGATGTGCTAAACAGAAAATTAAAGCATGATTATTAAGTCGGGAGTTTGCCTTTAAAAACCCTCTCCATTCCACATATCTGCAAAGAGGTGAATATCAACTTCACCTCACTAAACCACACTAAATGAAAAGCTAATTATCTAATAGCAATACTTATATGCAGATAAGACTACACCTAAGTGATACTCAACCTTTGGAAGTGCAATGCATGATTAAAAGAAAGAAATCGAGACAAAAATAAGCTAATAAGTTGATGTCTACAATAATACAAAAAAGAAAATACACTAAAATATATCGTAAGGAAGTTAACATTTCTTTTTCACAATGATATTTAATTCGATAGATCCTCCCCTTCCCCTATGAAGACTTTCCATACTCATAATTATAATTCTAGTTTAATAGTCTTTTTACCTTTGAAGATTTGTTTTCAAACCATTACCTTTGTATATCTTCAATAAAAGAATAAGAAGTAAAAAACTTTTAAAAGAGAATTTTTCAAGGGATTAAAATTTTTAAAGATGATTGCTAATGAAGGATGCATATGTCTACGTATAAGATGTTTGAGATTCAAAGCTGTAACACAATTAAAATTTTATGAACTTTCATTTTCATTTGACAATAAAGATTTATTAAGACTGAAGAGCGTTTAGTTTATGTTTCCTTTTCTGAAATGAAAAAATTGGAAGCAATAAGAAAATGTGAAAATTTGTGCACCTCAATAAAAAGGCAAATGAGCAAAGTTTTTAAAAGCTGTTCATAATAGATTTAAAGATTTATTAGAACGCAGCATATAATGAGCAACAATACATGCAAAGATGATGCAAAAATAGAAATGGCTTGTTGTTATCTTGATGAAACTCATATAGAAGATGAATATTTAGATTGCTAAATTGTAAAGATGATGCAAAAATAGAAGTGGCTTGTTATTTTGATGAAACTCATATAGAAGATGAATATTTAGATTTGCTAAATTGGTGGAAGATGAATTCTTCTCGATTGTTAAAGATATCTACAGTATTTCTATATCAATTGTACCTTATGAATCAAACTTTAACGCTGAAAAGCGAGTGTTAAGATTTTTTTCAAAGTTCATTAACTTCTTAAACTACAAATGTATTCATTTGTGCTTAGAATTAGATTTAATCTAAATCTTGAATGACATGACTAAAGAAATTGATGAGACTGAAGAAATTAACAAAAGTATTATTTTTTTCGAAGTAAGCATTTAAAATTATCTCATTAAGCTAACGATTTAATTCATCTAGAATTAAAGGAGATAATCATGGCTATGGTCAAAATGCCTACTTTCAAAACTTTATATGCATTTTTTTTGTTTTAAATTATTAACTTGTTAAATATTGAGCCTTATTTTTTTATAGAATCTTGAAGAACAATGATGAAAGCACTTGAGGTTGAAGAATCAATATATGTCAATTTGATAGGTTTTTGTATTGTTTATACATTGTGGGTGGACTCCTTTCTTTTGCGTTCACATCCTCCCTTTATTTTTTGTTTCTCTTCTCTATTTTTTTCTTAATCATCCTCCTTTCCTTTATTTTTTAGTTTTTCTCTCATTTTTCATAATCATTTTCTAGAAAAGAAAAACAATATACATTGTCAAGGTATTCAACTCCATGCCTTTTCAATCTCTCTTCTTTTTCATTATTTGAGTTGATTGGCTAGATCCAAGTTTTTGAGCCATTGGTTTTTTTTAATTACTTTCGACTAAATCTTGGATTTTTGGAGTTGATTTCCTTTTAGTTTCATTTCGTTGACTTTGGTTTTGGAAGTATATGAAATTACAAAATGGATTTATTTGTAGAATATTTGTGAGAATGATGTGACCCTCGGTCGTTTATTATACTAATATGAGCTTCAAAGGGGTGCCTGCTTATCAAACATGGGAAAGGCAGTATCCTACGAAAAAGTTGCGACATGGAAGGTATTGAATGAAGTCTTGCTCTTTTGTTTGAAACACTTAGCCAAAAAGTAGGAATAGAACTTCATTATTGTAATTTGCTTATTGAAAAAGAAAAACAATATACATTGTCAAGGTAATTCACTTATCGAGAAGTTTTGCGTTCGAATTCTAAAAGAAAGAAAGAAATAGAAAAATAAAAAGCGATCCGACCCGATCCATTTTGACCCAACCCGAATTCAAGTCGAGTCGAACTCTATCAGTAAAATGTCCGTACATTTTAGGCCAAGATCGAATTTGAAATAAAACCGACCCAACCTAGCCCATTTACACACCTCGTGTTTCATATGTATCAACTTTATCAAGGGATCATGAATTTGTCATTTTAATGGTAACCATCTTCTCAACAAATTGAACATACATTTACCTAAGCTGAAATATATTTCCCACCTTATTTCAATAATTCCACTACCATACAGTTTCTTGCGACAATAAAATCAATAGGGGAAATCGTAGCCAACAACGAAGGAAAAAAAGATCAAATACTAGGTAGCATCTTTAGAAACCAATTTGGTTTTTTTTTTGTATCAATGTTGTTATAAGAAAGAATACTCTTAATCATGTTTGGTTTAAAACACTCTTTCAAATTGAAATAATTTAACTATATAACTTTCTCCATCAAATTTATTATGAAACTTTGAACTTATTTAAAGTTCAATGTTTGGTTCATAAAATTAAAGTTGATAGACCCCAATATTGTATCAATATAGTAAAAGAGGGAAGAAGGGTAGTAAAACGTGCGAAGAGTGACACGTGAGAGGAAGTAACACATGTATAGAGTAACACATGTGGAATGCTATAGTATAAATAAAGAACAAGTAGTGGGCGGGAAAGTTAGAATTTTTTAGTAATGGGAGTTTCCTGAAATTTCGAAGAGTATGGAAAGGCATAATCAATTAATTTTGCGGATCATGGAATCAACCAAGCAGGAGTGATCGACGATGAATGAAAGATTAACGAAGTTGTCTATGCAGAATTTTTCGACGAAGCATATCGATGAAAGCAAAGGATTGTCGAGGCGAGAAAACGAAACAAAGAAGGAAGAGAAGAAATCAATCGAAGAAGGAAGCAGCGATCGAAACAAGTTCAAGAAAGTGAAGATGCCTATATTCAACGGAGAAGATCCCGATTCGTGGCTCTTTCACACGAAAATGTACTTTCATATCCATAAACTCACTGAATCAGAAAAGATAACTGCCTCTACTATTAGTTTTGAAGGAGCAGCATTAAATTGGTATCGTTCCCAAGAGGAACGAGAGAAGTTTATCGACTAGGCAAATTTAAAGGAGCGTTTGTTAGTACGATTTCGATCATCGAGGGAAGGTTCGCTGTACAAACAGTTTTTGCATATTCAACAGAAAACAACCGTGGATGAGTATCGAAACCTAATTGATAAATGGGTGGCACCACTGTCAGATTTACTAGAAAAAGTAGTTGAAGAAACGTTTCTAAACTGAAACCCTGGATTCAAGCGGAGATGAATTTTTGTGAACCGAAAGGATTAACACATATGATGAGAATAGCACAGAAGATCGAAAACAGAGAAGATATTCGTTGGGAGGCAAATCTTCCTGGGTATTCCGGTGGAAGAGCAACCAATTCGCAGAGTGGTACTAAAACAAATGCGAATGTGAATCCTGGAGAAAATAAAGGAAATGTGAATTGGCCGATGAGAACAATCACCCTGCGAGGGACATCGAAGGAAGAAGTTGAGAAGGAGGGCAGCACAGAAGATCGAAAACAGAGAAGATATTCGCGGGGAGGCAAATCTTCCTGGGTATTCCGGTGGAAGAGCAACCAATTTGCAGAGTGGTACTAAAACAAATGCCAATGTGAATCCTGGAGAAAATAAAGGGAATGTGAATTGGCCGATGAGAACGATCACCCTGCGAGGGACATCGAAGGAAGAAGTTGAGAAGGAGGGCCCAACCAAACGACTATTTGATGCTGAATTCCAAGCTCGAAAGGAGAAGGGTCTATGTTTCCAATGTAATGAGAAGTATTCTTATGATCATAAGTGCAAGGCTAAGGAGTTGAGAGAATTACGAATGCTTGTATGACACGAGATAATGAAGAATACAAAATTATTGAAGTTAAAGATAATGCATCAAAAGAGTTGAACACCATTGAAGTCATGAGGGAAAGCTAGACAGTGGTAGAGTTGTTTATTAATTCGATCGTCGGATTGTATAATCCAGGGACAATGAAAGTAAAGGAAACAAAATCAAAAACAAGACCACCAGTGGATTTAAAAATACTTGAAAAAGACTACTCTCATCGGACTCGAAACCCCCAAGAAAATCTTATGCAAAGGCTTTATCAGACAACAATCCAAGTGACAAGCACTTCAAGTAACGGTAGGAGAAAAAGCTCTTTTTCAAATCATCCCTTCAACTAGAAAAACACAGTGGTAATCACAAGAAGAGTATTTCACGATGACTAAAGAACAATCACGCCAAGCTTAAAAAATCAAACAGGTGCTATTTTTTCCTACAAACCCTTTCATGCAGAAAAGACTGATATTTTTCAAAGATTCCATGCATGCAAAACTTCTTTGCAACAATACAAACTGGTCAACGGTAGGAAGTTTTTATGTCAAATTTGAATCATGGAACCAGGAGAAGCATGCAACAACAAAATTAATCCCAAGTTATGGAGACTGGCTAATTTTCAGAGGGAATCCCCATCCATGCATGGACCTATGACACTTTTGTACAAATCGAGAAAGCCTATAGTGGTTTTGTTTCAGTTGCCAAAGAAACAATCAATATGTTAGATTTGTTGGAAGCCCGCACAAAGGTACGATATAACTACTCTGGTTTTGTCCCAGCTATCATTAGTATGAAAGATAAAAAAAGGGAATAGCTTCGTCGTTCAAACGTTCTCTTTACTTCACGAAAAAGGACTAGTTGAAAGAGAAGTTAAAACTCATAATTCCTTCTAAAGACAAACAGCAGCAAAATATGAAGAGTTCAACCCTCACTGTGAACAATGTCAGTTTATCAGAAACCTAGCAGTAGCGCCAAAAATATTTGAATTCAAAAAAAGAAAATTTAATGAGATATGGCAATCAATGGGAATCACACGGAGACCAAGATTCATAAGCAAAAATATCACCACAAGACTTCTATGACCAATCCAAGATTGAAAGAGAAATGGATAGAGAAAGGGAAGGAGCTGATATCATTCAATGAAAACATGAAAATGGGAGAACCATCAATGCAAGTTTTATCAAAAGATAACAGGAAAATACGACAAAGAATTTCTAAGAGGAAAGTGGTGTTCACATCCCCAAATAATCAAACACACCTGTATACTCCTGATGGGACCCCCTCTAAGCAAATGATTGTTGATCAAAAAGTTTAAATGAGAACTATAATGATAAAAAACACTACAAGGGCCCACAAGATCAACAATTCAAATCTTCCATAGAGATAAAAAAGAAAAAGTCGCCCTATCTTCTGAAGGAGAATTAGTTGTAGACCTTAATGAAAAATTAAAGTCTACTGACAGCTCCTCAAGCACCGAGTCTCTAAAGGTTAGTATCTCTCCTACAACAAATATTGTTATGGAAACTCCTTCCAGAATTCCTCAGCAGTCGAGAAACTCAAATACTCCAAAATCGATCAGATCAAGGATTTCAAGAATTGTTAAATCAAACAAGAGAAAGGACTCTAAAACAGAAGGGAGTATATTCATCGAAAAAAGCTTAAGAGCTTGGCTAAAGGAGAACAAACTAAAGCTTTCACCTGACTCACAAGATCTCAACACTAATTCAGAGCCGAACACAGACACCTTAGTCCCAGTCAAAATGAAAAATCATCAAGGACCTCCAAATTTCAAATGAAAATTCTTGCTTAGAATGTAAGGGGTCTAGACTTCCCAAAAAAAAGCACAAATAAAATGTAGCATTGCAAACTATGATCCTTTTATTGTCATACTCACTGAAACAAAAATTCAATCTCTAAACCCTCTTCTTGTCAAATCCATTTGGGGTAAAAAAAGTATTAATTGGGCCTGGAAAGAATCTGAAGGAAGCTCTGAAGGAATTATAGTATTGTGGGATGACATCCAATTTACTTACATCAACACTCACAAAGATCCTCACACGCTTTCAATCAATTTCCAATCTGAGAATGGCCCCAATTGGTGGCTTACAGCAATCTACAGCCCCTCAAGAAAAAGAGATAGAGATAATTTATGGGAAGAACTTGATCATATAACATACTTATGTGGAAACAATTGGCTAATTGGTGGTAACTTCAACATCTACAGATATAGAACCAAAACTACTTCTATAAATACAAGCAACAATTGCATAGACAGGTTTAACAACTTCATAAATAAACACAACTTATTGGACCCCCTTCTTAGCAATAACAAATTTATTTGGTCTAATCTTCGTACAAGGCCTACATGTTCCAAGTTAGATCGTTTTCTGTATTCAAAAGATTGAGGCTTGTCTTTTAATTACCACTAATCTAGAACCCTTACAAGAACAATTTCGAACCACTATCCTATCATTCTGGAATCTAAGCAAGTCCAATGGGATCTGGTTCTTTTCAAGTTAAACTTGGATTCTTTGAAGAATAAAAATTTCAAGCTCAACATACAAAGATGTGGGAAAACACTATCATACAAAATCAGTCCAATTATGGTCAAGCTCACGCTGGACATTCCTTTATGGAAAGACTGAAAAAGCTTTCGATAGTGATCAGAAAATGGCAGTTTGAAATTAATTCTCAAACTTGCGAGAGAAAAAAAGAACTTTTCAACGAACTCGAAGATATTGATAAAAAAGAAGCAACTAACTCCATAGATGACTTTGATAGCCTTAGAAGAACGGCTATAAAATCTGAGATTGGAGAGATTGATCTTAGGGAAGCAAGATACCGGAATCAAAGAGCAAAAAATCTTTGAATAAATGAAGGTGATAAAAATACCACTTTCTTCCATAAAGCTTGCTCGTTGAGGCAAAGAAAAAGTGTTATCACTGAATTAACAAATGATAGAGGAACTCACAACTCAATTCATATGATTGATAAAGTTCTTCTGAAGCATTTCAGGAAAATAACAGCTCCAACAAAAATCTTGAGTTGTTGATTGACAATTTAAACTGGAATTCGATTGAGTTACATACTCACAACTCTATGTGCCCACTTCGAGGAAAGGGAAATCAAAAATACCATATTATCATTCAAGAATAACAAAGCTTCAGGTCCAGACGGCTTCCCCATGGTGTTTTATAAAAATTGTTGGTGATGTTCTCTCAAGGCTTTCATTCAAAAGGAGTGATCAGTAAAAACATCAATAACGCTCACATATCTCTGATTGCAAAGAAAAATAATTACTCTAAGGCAGCTGACTTCAGACCTATCAACCTTACTACATCACTTTACAAGTTAATAGCTAAAGTTTCAGCTAATAGGCTAAAGAAAACCTTGCCAAACACGATCGCGGAGAACCAATTCGCTTTTGTGAAACATAGACAAATCACAGATGCTATTCTAACAGCGAATGAAACAGTAGATTATTGGAAAGAGAGCAAAAAATCTAGTTTTGTCATCAAAATAGACCTGGAGAAAGCCTTTGATACAATCAATTGAAATTTCATCGACTTCATGTTAAGAAAGAAGAACTTTCCTCGTAGATGGAGACTTTGGATAAAAGCATGTATCACAGGAGTGCAATACTTAATTATCACGAATGGCAAACCGAAAGGAAAAATTCTCTCCAAAAGAGGTTTAAGACAAAGAAACCTGCTTTCTCCCTTCATTTTTGTTCTTGCAATGGACTACCTGAGTGCCATTCTAAATCTTTTGAACTCCTCTAAGGCCATTGAAGGAGTGGTTTTCAGTAATTGTTGCAGCATAAACCACATCCTTTATGTAGATGACATTCTAATTTTTATAGAAGACAACGACTCGACTATCTCAAATTTAAGGTGTGCTCTCAATCTTTTTGAAACTGATTTCTCTATAAACCATAGCAAACATCAACTTTAAGCCCAATCAATATCACAGACACGAGTTGTCGTTATGTGAAAAATCTTCTGAAAATTCCTTCACAATCTTTCCTCGTAATGTACCTTGACATCCCTTTAGATGGAAAACCAAACTCTAGGAGTTTCTGGAATAACATCATCCAAAAAGTCCAAAAAAAAAGTTAAATGATTGGAAATATTCTCAGCTTTCAAAGGGAGAAAAATACACTCTCATATTCAAGCAACTCTCAACGACCTCCCAACCTACCAACTCTCTGTTTTCAAAGCTCCAAAGATCATTTGCAAAAAGATTGAGAAACTTTGAAGGAATTTTCTGTGGAGCACAAATATGAACACAACCACAAATTACTGTGTTCCAAAAAAAAAAACCTTTTTGGACAAGATCTCAAAATCTTCGAAACAATTTAGTCTTCGATAATTCCAAAAAAAAAACCAAGTTCTTCCTTCGGACAGTGTTCCATAGGAAAATAAATACTATGGAAGTAATCCAAAGAAAATGCCCTTCGATGTGCCTGAATCCAAACAGATGCATTTTACGTGGTGAAAGCAGTGAAAACTTCAAACACCTTCTGTTTGATTGCAAAACGGTAAAAGCCTTTTGGAAGAAATTGTTTATTGGATAGGAGAACCTTCAAGCACCAACTTTTTTTACTACTCTTTACAACACCATCCCACTGATGAAATAAATTTGCAAAAGAAACATAATTAGGTTCAACGCCATTGCTAGCCTTTTGTGAACTGTTTGGACAAAAAGAAACAACAAAATTTTCTCGAAAAAATATAACTCAAGTGTTAATTTACAAAAAATGTATGTTACTTAATCGGAGTTTGGTCTAAGCGTCACAACTCTTATAAACAATACGACTCAGCTACTATTTCTCTTAACTTTAGAGCTTTGGTAAAATAGGTTGTCGTTAGGCTACCCTCTAGTCTCTTTAACTTTGTAACCTTTCTCTTCGTTAATAGAAGTCGCCCTCCATTCTAAGCCTTAGCTTAGTTGGAAAGGCTCATTTTCACTTCAAAAAAACTTAATATACTCGGCATGCATTATATGTGAAAATACAAAGTTGAAGGGGCAAAACAATTCAATGTTAATTTCATCTCATAGACCTTGATCCAAAATAAGTTTACTGGAAACCCTATAAAAGGAACGATAAAAAAGTAGTTCCGCAACAGTGACAAATAATTACAATTAAATAGTTGAAAGGGATAAAAAATTGAGAAAGAAGCTGACTTAAAAACGCAGAGCAGCATCATTATGGCAAGAAAATCCACCGAGAGATAATAAGAAATGTTGTTCTTGATTTCTAGAAACCTTCATTGATCAATCCGAATCTTATCTTGATAAAACAGTGAAACTAGTTGCATGGATAGGGAAGAGTGAACTACAGATTAGGGAGCTAAGGAAGCTAATTTAAATCGTAAACCAATTTTTTGAAACGACACTCCAAAAGATACAAAGGAATTGAGGAAGAGACAAGTATTACCATCATTCTGGAAGGAAAATCCCCAATGGCACCTTCTCATAATAGATCAAAAACTACTTGAAACTATTCCAAGCTCAAGGCTGTGTAGGGAAATAATTAACTTGCTGGAACTTCAAGGGTGTAGCTCATTTTAAAACCCTACGAGATAGATGGAATATGAATAGCAAAATTTAATTAAGATGTGTACTTAAATATAAAATTAATTTTAAGAATCGGTGTGGGGCCTAAGGGAGTACCTAATGACAAAGTAATAGAGAGATAATAAACTTCTGTAGATACGTGCTGGCCAATGCGTGATTGGAAATATTCGACTTTATTTAACATGTTTGACATCAAGGATGCATTGGGTCTATTTTTTTAAAATTTAAGCTCGACAAAAAGTCCAACCCATTAGGAGTGTAATCGAGTTGGGTTAGATTGGAAGACATTCTTAACCCAACCCATATTTTTGAGTTATTTAGGTTGTCAACCTGAATTTAATTTCTAACCCAACTCGTAAAATATGGATTGGATTGGGTTGTCGAGTTGTATAGTTTTTTTTTCGTTTCTATTTTCTAATGGTTATAAAAATTCAAAATTACTACATTTAAATTTCGTTTATATACCTAATTTGTTCTTTTATTAAAAAATATATATATATATATATATTATTTTTCTTTTTATATATATATTATATTAATTAGAGTTGGATTCGGTTGAACCAAAATTTTCAACCCTCCAACTCGAACCCAAAAAATCAAATTTTAACCTAACTCAATCCAACCCTTATAATATGGGTTGAATAGTCCAGATTATTCAGGTTCAACTCCTATTCTTACACCCCTACAACCCACAATCAATTAATATATAAGTCCACATAAATCTAGAATCCGAAACAAAATATAGAATAAAATAAAGATAATAATATGAACAATCAAAAGATGTAATTAAATCATTGTTCTTACTCTCTCTCTTCCTATCCAAATCATGATTCACACCTTGACCCTCTTCATCTTCGCCTTCTACTTTTTTATTAATAATTTCTTAAAAATACTCTGTTCTTAGATATACTAACCTAAGTTAGAAGTATTATAACAATTAATAGGGTATCATCATGTATGTGTGTGTTATACGGAACAAAAGCATCAAATACATTCATAACTTCAAGAATGATATATAAGTTAAATGTTGTAGAAGTATCTCTCTTAAATATAAATTAAACAGTCAAATATTATGAAATAAAGGATTCTGATAGTTTTCCAATTTCAGAAATTGAATACTAAAATTTTGAATGAGAATAATCGTTAGAGGTTAGTGCAGTTTTGTTAGAATGGTGAAGCCTGATAGGAAAAGGAAATTTATATCAAGTTTTGGTTTGAAAGGAAGGGCATCAAATATGTGATCAAGTTCGGCTAGTGGGAAAAGATTTCCAGCCCTCTAAAAAGTATTTGGGTCTTAGGGTTCTTGATGTGGTTCTTGTTTATCTAGTTGTTGATTTGATGTTAGTTCCCTTTTGAGTTGTTTTTTAAAGTTTATAAATAAATCGTACCAAGGAACTCCTATGTTCTTGGGATTGCTTTATTGGGATTTACGTTTGCAAGGGATGGATTCCTAACAGTTTTATTGCCAATTCTAACACCTGTTGGCTCTCCAGGCTCTAATTGATTGGAAATCATTCGTGCAAAAACTATAATTCATGGGGTTCATCAGGCACA
>JBBPDI010000005.1:5848074-5875849 GCA_037974545.1 Cucumis variabilis
GTGAATGAACAGTTCTGCCCTCGAATCCTGTTTAAGGAATTGTTTATAGTTCTTGCTTACTTGAGATTCTGTTTTTTTGTCTCTGATTTTGAAATAGTTTTCTACATTAAAGGCCGAGACTCTAAGGGGTTGTTTGATTTAAAATCTCTAAGGGGTTGTTTGATTTAAAGTTTTATAGATGTTCGATGATGAAGGTTATTTGCCTTCCATAAGAGGAAGTTATCACTTTTACATGAACTTATAAGATATATGTGATTCCTTTAGAATTTGTTTGTTTGATGCAGGTTACAAATAAGTACTAATATTTCCACATGAAGCTTACCCTTACCCTTCCATTGTGGATCAGTCTTGTACATTTTTTTTCATCTGGATATTTGATTTAAGTTCTAATAATGGAATTAAATAATAATTCAAATGTAAACGAATGGTTCTTCAATCTCTATGGATTATTATACTTTTCTTTATAAAAAAAAATTAATGAAGTACAATAATCCACAGAGATTTAAGTGTATCTTTGGTTGAAGTTCTAATAATTAAAGTGGTTACTACTTTCACATTGTTGAATATGTAAGAATGAAAATTAATCTATTAATGGTACACTTATAAACAAAGGTTCATAATATTGAAGTGTTGATATGGAAATATTATTATCCATGAAAATTTTCCAAAAATTGAAGCGATTTATTTATTTATTGAAATGGATTATCATGGTTTAACTAGACTATGACTAATCATTTTAAGATAGATGTATACTGTAATATTTGTATAAATGTCACCATGAATGTAAATGTAAAATAGAGCTTTAAGAAACAAAACTGCCATCAAAACGGTGGAATAAGTGAACATTCAATGGAAAATTTTGAATGAAGTTAAAATAAAATAAATATATTATTTCTTAATCGTGAGTTTTAAAAAGCAATACTCACATTAATTTAATTTAAGGGTATTCATAAAAGGAGTTCACATGAATTTTATTTTAAAATCATATATTGATGTTAATGTATGAAACTATACAATTCATATGATCGAAGACTTATCATTGTTTTGAAAATAAAATTTAAAATTTGCAAAGCTCGTGGAGATCAAAACTTGTCCCGTCCAATTTTGGAGCCCATTGAGATCTTAAAATTTTGATCTAAATTCCGAAATTTTCTACTACTTTGAAGCGCCCTCCCATCTTCTATAATTTATTATTGTACTTTTGCCGACGTGGTCAACGCCGTGGTCAACGCGTCCAACCTTTACCGAACTATAATAATTCATGCGTCCAACCTTTGCCGACGTGGTCAACGCTGTGGTTGGGAATGGTTCAAATTCAATAATATTATTCAACCCTTTGTTGACATCGTGTGTAAGAACGTCGACAAAGGTTTTAAGTGAATATTAATGTTAAAGCTTTTACCGACGTCTTTACCTTCAATGTTGGCAAAAGTTTGAATTTAAACCTAAAAATCATACAAGCAATATTCTAATATAATGAGGTTTAGGTCACAATCGTATAGGAATAATTTTTTATCAAAAGAAGAATAAGAATAAGAAGACGAAGATGAAGAAAGATAACCCATCTTCTACATTGCTCTCTAAGAAAATACAACAAGGAATTGAACTAGCTTCAGTATCCTTATCATTGATATCATCGAAGGTTCCATGTGATGATGAATCATTTAGATTCTTAAGTAGAGGATCAGAATCACTAAGGTTTGACCAAATTGACAAGTTTAATTGTACTTCTCCTTTCTTTGGTTATCTTCTTCTTTAAAAATTCAAAGGCTGCACAAACCAAAAACTAACTCAATCACAAACCTAAACTAACTCAATCACAAATTCAGTGATTGAAAACCAATATCCATAATAAGAATTACATATCTCAAGGTCAATTATTAAAAAAATTGATACAACGAAGACGACAATGACGATGTCTAGATGAACATTGTGACATCGACACCCAAATAAAGTGACCAGAAGCCTAAATGAAAATGGTGACGACCTAGCACCTCTCTCTGTGTCATCTTCCTCTTCTTCGCAGATATGTGGAATGGGGAGGACATCCTTACCCTAAATATTATTCAAACCTATGCCGATGTTGAGGGTAAGGATGTCAGTAAAAGCTTTAACATTAATATACATTTAAAGCTTTTGTCGACGTTTGAACACACGACGTTGGCAAAGGTTTGAATTTAATAATATTATTTAAACTTTTGTCGACGTCGTAGGTAAAGTCGTCGACAAAGGTTTAAACATATTATTTAATTTTTTCTTGTCCCCAACGTCATCTTTATCTATGTTAGCCTTACCTCCTTATCTCGACGTGTCTTTCACAATGTCAACTTTTCCTTTCTTCGTCGACGTCGATGTCATTTTTTTCGACGTCTGTTACAGCAACGGGATAAGTTTTTTTTCTTGTAGTGAGAGTAAGAGAAAATGATGGTTTCTCTCTCTAATATTTGTATAAGCTCTCACTTAACAAGGTTGATCAGGGAGGAGATGAAAAAGCTTTTATAGAACGCGAGAAGGCGGGTCCTTTCCATCAGCTCAAGTGGAGTCCTCTAGGTTGTGATCCATTTAGATCTCCCTCTTTTACATGGTTAGAAAGGAGTCCTTTTTATAGACTACTTTAGGCGAGAAGTTTCTATTTTTCTGTTCATGTCAGCATCGATTGTAGTCATGTCAAGTCACATCAACTTCAACTATTAATCTTCTGCTAGTGAATCTTCAACCCGTGATGATGTCGTTCCTCACCTAGGGGAACCAATTAAACCTAAAAATCATAAAGATTATGCAGCACACTTTCAACACTTTTTCTCTAGTCGAAAAATCAATTAAACCTAAAAACCATACAAGCCATATTCCAATACAATGAGGTTTAAGTCATAATCGTAAAGGAATAATTTTTTTTTTATCAAAAGAAGAATAAGAAGACGAAGATGAAGAAAGATAACCTATCTTCTACCTTGCTCTCTTAGAAAATACAACAAGGAATTGGACTAGCTTAAATCCTCATCATTGATATCATCAAGGTTCCATGTGATGATGAATCATTCTGATTCTCAAGTAGAGGATCAGAATCACTAAGGTTTTGCTTAATTAACGAGTCTAATTGTACTTTCCCTTTAATTCATTATCTTCTTCTCTAAAAATCACAAATTCAATGATCGAAAACCAATACCCTAAACAAGAATTACACATCTCAAAGTCAATCATTAAAAGAACCAATACAACGAAGATGACAACGACGGTGCCCAGTTGAACATGGCGACAACGTCACCCAAATAAAATAGCCCTCTTCTTCAGAAGCCTAGATGAATATGGTGACGACCTAGCACTTCTCTCGCTGTCCTCTTCCCCTTCTTCACAGATATGTGGAATGGAGAGGGTTTTTAAAGGCAAAATTCCCGACTTATTTTAGGCAGTAGTGGGAGTTATCCCAAAACTATTAATGCTTTAATTAAATATGATGCTTTTTGTGCTAAAGAATCAATCTAAAATCATTAACAATCATGCTTTAATTTTCTATTTAGCACATCTAGGAATTAACATTAAATCCTAATCTTATCGTGTGATCAAGCCAATAATTAAAGGGTTTTTTTTTATCGAAAAGTAATAAAGGAAACAATCCCAATGTAACGTCCTAAGCCTGGGATTCAGATCAGGATTTGAAATTCAGATCCCAAATATTTCTTTACATACCTTGTGACCTGACAAAATCATCCTTACATATCCTAAAGGCTTATTAAAGTGAAAGTCGTTCACACGAACCAACACGAGTTCTTTCAGCATGCTTTGTCGCCACTCTTATGCATCTTAGGAAAATTTTCATGAGGTCACCCAACATAGAGTTGCTCCAAGCCAAGTGTGCTTCACTTTGGAGTTTCTATGATCGAGTCATCTGAAAGGAATGTGTGTCTTGTTTGTATAAGTAATAACTGTTAATTCTTTTAAGTTTTTCTTATTCTTACTTTCATATCCTTAGGCTCCCTTTCATTAAGATATGATACTGGTTCATTCACGTTTCCCTCCTAAACTTAGGGTGTTAACCTAACGATCAATCAAGAAAGCAAAATTAAACAAAGATTCTCAAAGAATTAAACTAAAGGCACCCAAATTACCATAAGGTTACCTTAGTTCATTATGGATTTTGAAGAAGTATTAAAGGTTTGAAGAACAAAGGTACACATTCTTGGATTTTTTTGAGAAGATTTTATTGAATCTGGTAGAGTATTACAATGAGAGAATTATTGTCGAAAAACTAAAAAAAATGAATGTTGGTTTGTTTAACAATGAGAAAAGGGGCTTAAGTAAGGCAAAGTGGCGATTATTGTGCAAAAGACATCGGAGGCACATGTTGAATTTCCATCAAAGTTTGAAGCTTCACAGCGCTTGACTAATTTTTTAACACTAGAATTGGGCGTTATGACACTTTAAGGATTCGAGACATCTGCCTTTAAGCGCCATTCTTCAGCGTTGAGGGCGATACTCAACTTTTAAGTTTACAAAATTGTGATCTTAACTTGTTTTCGTTCGTTCAAGCTAATAAACCCACACGTATGAAGTATCAAGTAGGAGCTAGCAAGCTATAAGCTATTTAGAAGTGACTAATCTGACTTAGGATTAGTATAAATAGGATTGAAAGGCCTCAAGAAAGTGTTGTTATTTTGAAATTTCTAAGGAAAAGTACTAAGCGTCGATTTGCTAAGGAAGTTGTTAGGTGGGAAGAAGAAAACTTGGAGTAGTGATAACTTGTAGAAATATAAATTATTATAGCCTTTTAGGTAGAACATTGGAGTCAAAACACAGGATAAAGTGCCAAAAGGCGTAGCTTTCATTGCAAATTTATAAATCTAAGACAATATAATATGCATAAGTCTCTATGCCTGTTTGCTCATGCTTTTAAGTATTTTTATCGCAGGATAATAAAGAAAAGAAGAAATATAGTGAATCGCAAGAAGAACGCATGCAAAAGCTTATGCAATGAGAAGATTGCCTAGCGATTAACTTTACGAGGGAATATGCCATGTCATCATGCGAGAGGTTCACTAAAAGACAAGAATGGTTATTGGAGTTAATGTGGCTTGACAAGGTTGTATTTGACACTGACATGTGCAAAGGAATAAAAGTTTTTCACCTAAAGTAGCCTATAAAAGAGCTCTATACCTACCAAGAAGAGGGTGTCTAAATGGACCAAAATCTAGAGAGTTCGACGAGAGCCGATGAAAAGGAATAGCCCTTTCCCTTTTGTAGAAGTTTTTTCCCTCTTCTTTGGTCAATCTTTGAGTGAGAACTTAGAGAGATATTAGAGAGAGAAGCTTACCTTTCATCCCCTTAACTTGTAAAAGAGCTAAGGAATGCACAACTATGCATTATGCAGCTTGGCTACCCTTTTTACTTTTTTGACATTTATATATTTTCATGGCCGAAAGGCCTACATCAATCAATAGATTATATCTTTATTCATTGTCAATCTTTCACCTTTTTACTATTCATCTTGTTTCTTTGTTATAAGTAGTCTAAGTGTGTGATAAGATCTTGATAAGGGATCTTCATTTATAAGGTTTACGATGCTTAACCTAAGCTTCATCTCATCGTCTAGTTCTCTTCGAGAGAAGGGATTAGGTTTTGAACATTTATATATTATATTTGATTTCTTATAATTAATGTAATTTCTTAAATTTTAGAAATTATTTGCACATTACATTTCGAGCCAAACAGGGAACCGAGAAATATATTCAACATTAATAACAAAAACAAAATAATATAATAAATAATTTTTAAAAAATAAGAATTAAGGTTTTATTGACGTAGCATCTACATTGGCATAGGGAACCTTCTCCAACACATGGCCAAAACATAGAGAAAGGTATTTTATCGATGCGACTGAGGCACGTCGATGTTACCATTTTTGCACTGTCCATCTCGCGTGGGTACGTCGCGCGTCGATGTTTATCGTTCGTCGATGTGGCCCTTTCTCAACATCGAGAAAAGTTTTCAATCGTTATTTTCTCGATGTTTGCTAACATCTCAAAGTATGTCGACAAAGGCATTGTTAACGTTTTATTCGCCCTTTAACGTCTTTATGCATCGACGAAGGCCTTCTTTTTTGTAGTGTCTCTCATCCAACCATTTGTAGATGCGATTAGTTCTTAAGTTTACCCTAATGGGTGTTAGACTTACTCTAAAACTGGCCTATCAAAGCACACGATTGAGGAAATTTCTATAAGTTTGGGCTTGACTAAAATATTTCTTATAGAGCCTTCAAGTCTAGAACCCTATGGGGAAGATTCATGATGTTTCTAGATTGAAGGGTTGAGTTTTCCCATAAGCTTCTTTTCCAGCGATGTAGTTGAAGATTCCTCCTTCTTCTTGAGGAATTTGGAAGTCTTAAGGGTTTCAAGGTTCGTTTGACTTTGATTAACCATGGAGATTTGTTTAAAAGTTCGAGGTTTCAGACAAGCAATTTAAGGTTTCAGACGAGGTTGATGAGTTTTTCGATAAGGGTGAAAAACACACACAAAGAGAACAGTCTTACGTGAGAGAGCTCAAGAATGCAAATCCATGGTTAGATTTTTTTTTATTACTAAAAAATGATTTGGTATGATTCCAAATCCTATTAGGAATTAACTTGTTGTCCATATAAATAGACTACATTTTTATCATTCTTTCCTCATCAAGCAGAAAATAACAAATCTATGAAGGGAAAAAAAACTTCTCCACTTTTTTTTTCTACTTTTTGCCTTTTTTTTCTTTATAGGTTTAGTAGCTAATAATATACACCAAATTGAAATAAACTTAATGAAACTCTAACAAAGGTTTTTTTTCTTTTATATATCATTTGTTTAGCTATTCCTGAAAAGGCTCCATACAAACACATATAAAAGGGACACATACATCTCAGTTTGGTTCAAGTAGACTAAGCAATTCTATCATGTCATTCCTCGACATTCTACTGTATCCTGATTTGGTTCATGTTAGAGATGACCCTAGAAAAGTCTAGGCACACTATCATACCACTCCTTGACTTCCTACTGCACCTCAGATTGGTTTATGTTAGAGATAACCCAAAAATGGTCTAGACACTTTATCATATCACTCATCGACTTTCTGCTACAACTCGATTTGGTTCATGTTAGAGATGACCACAGAAAGGTGTGGACACTCTATCATTCCACTCCTCAACTTCCTATTACAACATGATTTGGTTCATGTTAGAAATGACCTCAAAACGGTTTAGGCAACTCTATCATACTGCAACTCAAATTTTGAAGTGGTAATACCACAATATCAATGCATGCTTCAAAAATAACATCTCTTAGTATTATCTATATGCTTAGGCGTTAAATAGCCTACAACCGGCTAGATTTTTATTATACTTTATTTTTCATATATTCCTTCTTACTATACTTGATGATATTTCTTTTGCAGAACGATGGTTTAGTTCACAGGATGACTATCGTGTAAAGAGAGACACCTTGTGACACTTACTAATAAAACTCAACCAGAAGAAGATGGACTTAGTTTCCTTGTAGAGAAACCATTGGCTTGCCCTTTTGCAAATTATTGACCAAGCACTACAAGAAATTGCAATAATTGCGACGCCAGAAATGTCGACAAAAGGAGCATTAACGTTGAATCACATTTTACCGATGCAAGTAATGTTACAAAGTGTGACAGAAAAATTGTATTTTTAAAGTGACAATGATCACCTTTTTCGATGTATCGCAGGAAATACGTCAGAAAAAGTTTAAATAATGAAATTATTATTTGAACTTTTTTTTTATGTGCGTACTACATACGTCGACGAAAGGTACCTTTTTCGATGTTTTTGAAGACGTCGAGGAAAGTGAACTCTATTTCTTCCCCCTCAACACAGAATCGAATGGAAAAAAACAAAAAAAAAGATGAAAAATTCAACAAAGAGAGAGGAAGGGGGAGATTATTTTGTCGTCCATCCTCGTCGCCAACGCCACCATCGAAAATATTCGTCACCTCCACCAAATTCGAAGGTCATTTTCTTACCTTTTCGAATTTATATATATTTGGATGATAAATGTGTAAAGTCTCTGCATATGTATGTATGTATAGTGTAACATGTGTATATGTGTATAATGTATTATGTATATATAAAAGAATTTAGAAATGTATGTATATGTATAAAGAAATTTAGAAATTACATATAATTATATGTATGGATGTATATTTTTTTATTGTAATTAAAAAAATATATAAATTGAAAAAATTTATAAATTTAGGAAAATGTATGTATATATATTTATCTTTCAGTAATGTATGCATACTCATTTAGTAAAATATACATAAATGTATTAAAAAATTGTATGAATTACAAACATAATTAAAAATGTATTGAATGTGATAAAATATGCAATAATTTTATAGTATAATAAATGTATATGATATAATGCTTAGTACTCATAATTTAAATTAAATTTGAATTGATTATATTGAATAATGATTTAGGGTTTAGTGAATTTGAGATTGGAGGATCTTTAACGAATTCGATATGGAATATGAATTTCACTTTCAAATTGCATTTGAATTTTTTTAAATGTTAAATAACCCAACTAAAAAAGTTTTTTTAGTTGATATATTTGGGAGAGGTCTACATACACCATTGAAATTATCAGTGTTTAAAATGTTAGATAGCGTGCAATTAATGGAAGATTTGACAAATTATTTATAAAATAAGTTTGAATAGTTGGACTATTAGAGAGAAAAGGTATAAAACTAATCTAACATATTTATTTGTTAGGGCTTCTAATAAGATGAACAAGAATTGGATGAAACTTAGGAATATGTTTTCTGTTGAGTACAGAGAAGGAGTTTTTCAATTTTTAGAGATTGCAAAACGTCATGAAAAATAAGATGTCCATGCAAGAAATATATGAATTCAAAGTGAAACTCATTAAAGGGTGTGAGACAACATTTATTAACCACTAGAATACTATAAACGGGATGTAACATGGATAATCCATGAACTTGGCCATAAGTATGCAAAGATTTGATAAAGAAACAAGTAGTGGTAATCCTTTTGATGAAGGAACTAAAAGTAACCACCTACTGAAGAAAATGAAATGTTGGATATGTGGCATAATTTACAAGCTGGTATTGAACAATTACAAGAGATAGAGAAAGGTTTAGTTTTAGAAGAAAATAGAACAAACGTGGTATTTAAGGAGTTACTAAATCAAGCAAGTTGTGAGCTATAATCCGACTGTTTAGAATTTTCATCATTAAACTTTTTGGTTAAAATGATGCATGTGAAGGTTCTCAATGGTTAAAACAACAAGTCCTTTAATATGATGTTGAGTTAATAAAACGTGTGTTTTCAATGTGTGCTACTAAAATCCTAATTCATTATATGAAGCTAAATAAAAATTGTATGATTTAAGCCTGGAATACGAGACTATTCATGCTTGTAAATATGACTGTGTATTGTTCTGAAAGGAATTCAAGAATTTACAACAATGTCCAACTTGTAGTGAGTCTCGATACAAGATTAATTTCAATAGATAATAGAGAAAAATTGCATAAGGTATTGTGTTACTTTTCGCTGGTGCTAAGATTACAGTGATTATTTGTATCGCAAGAAATTACGACAGACATGCAATGACATAAGAATAAACGAGTGGAAACAGAGAATGTGTTGAGACATCCAACCAATACAGAAGGATGGAAGCATTTTGATTCTAAATTTCATGATACAGAAATATGTTTACCTGCTTTTTTCAGCGTCATGGTACACCTTGCAGTTCACTTGCCATATAAAACGAAGGTTACGAGTCTGATTTCTTATAGTTGGATGTATTCCATTGATAGTCTTTGCACACTAAGTATATTCATAACAAAGCATGTTCTGATAGGTTTATTGTAGAAGGATATCTTATGAACGAATCAAGTACTTTCTATTCACGATATCTTAAAGGAATTGAGGCTTGATTCACCTGAGATGATCGAAATGATAATAGCATTGAAGAGGATGAGGTCATTGATAAGTTTGAAGTATTCGTTTAGAAGGTACAACCATTGGGAGCATCACGTTTACGAAGTATATCACAAGAAGATAAATGACTCTTTCATTGGTACATCCTCAGCAATATGGATGAAATATACCAAAAGTACGCTACTATACCTTGACCAATTCACACATTTATTTGACAATATACATATTTTATGTATTTATACCTTGTTGACACACAAAATCACAATTGTGTACTTTAGAAAATACTTGTTTTTGATACGTCGTCAAGATGAAAGCTTTTCTAAACTATTTAAAAGACACCAAAAAACATTTATCGATTGGTTCAAAGCTTAAATATTTGAAGTAAATGACTTCAAGCGTTCGTACAGCATGCTTTAGTTTAAGTGCTTCATGGTACACTAATTTCAGGTTATGGTAGAAATGTGTGATAATTCAAACTTTTCTCAAGATTTATTTTTACTCGTAATGGGACCTTCACTTGATGTTTGCTCTTACAGTGGTGTATTATCGATGGCTTACGATTTCACATATTGGAATGTAATTCCTAAGGCACTATACAGAATCGTAAAGTAATGGTAGTCGGAAAAGATAGTGAAGGCAGTGCCTACAATAATTTCTACAGTGTTTTGGATGAAATATTACACGTTCAATATCTATTTGGACGACGTGCTTGGCTATTCAAGTGTCGATGGTTTAACACAGAAAAAACAAAAATCATAGGACACACGAGGAACTAGGCTACAAATCAATAAACACATGTCATTTTTTATTCGCCGAAGAATCGATGATTCTCACAACCCAGGCACATCAGGTGTTTTACCTTGAGGACCTTAAAAATGATACCAATTTAAAATTGTTCAAGTGGTGCAGAACGGACGTGTATAGAACGTGCCAGAAGTGAAAGATATAAAGAATAACCAACTTAAAGTACTGAAAATCGTTGTTAGACATGTAAACGAACACGTCATTAAGGATAACACTTTGTGTAGGACTGAAGTTGATCCTAAAATAGTGAAAAGACCAAATATACGTCATGTCACATAAAACTTCATAAATGATCAAGATGACGAACAATCATCACCACATTGATGATGAATAACAATGTTTTTTTTACGTATACATATTTAGTCATTTTTCTATACATAAATTACGTTGTGACACTTACATTTGGTTAACGTTAGTTGATTTTTATGTCTGCAGAAATTATGTCTAACTTTCTGAGTCGTGCACATGAGAAAGACTATTTCCTTGATCTAGACACGTTAGATAACGGGAATAATTCATCGTCAGTGACCGACACTTCAGGTTCATAATACTAAGCATTTTCAGTAGAAACCCTCTCAACTGTCTTTAAGTTATCTATATTGTATATAATGAAAAGCATTTTATATAGGTCTATCTCAATCGACTTCCACTTCCACTACGAAGAAAGTACGACAACATTCTCGAAACATAGATATCAAGTGATACGTACAGCAAAATGGAATAATTCCCATTTCAATCTCCCATGGAGAGGACAAACCTATCTCCACACGTCCCTCGTTTCAGTCGCACGATCAGTGTGTTCACGCGAGACACGCTTCTTATTTAGGCCCTAAAATGGACAGGTGTACCACAAGAGTACATCGAGGTCGTCAAGGATGACCTAGCGGTTAGTCTATAAATGATAACCACTTATATATGTTTCAATTACCTATAAAAGCTATACTGACTTGAAAACTATTTCTCTTGTAACTTTTCATGTTTAATCTAAACGATTCAGCACTTAATCGATTTGTTGAGCATCAAATGTTCACCATGTGGAAGGAATTCAAGACAAATGACCATCGACATTTTAAGAAGTTGGACGAGCATGAACAAATACGAACCCCCTCCTAAGATTGATCAATCAGGTGAAAGATTAACACTTTCTCTGTGACCACTACATTACTCCACAATTTTAGGTGATTTATATAGTTTTACGTTGAAATCAATTAACATTTATTTATTTAATTTGTTTGAAAGTATAATCTTTTAATCGTCATTTTTTAAATGTAGGAGCAATCAAATATGAGTGGCACAAAGTCATTCCTTCAAAGACAAACACAGGGATCTTGTAAGGCTAATATGCATTTTTCTCTGAATTTCCCTTACCGCATAGTGGGCAAGGTCACATATTTCATTGTCTTCGGACCAGTCCGAAGAATTTATCTGTAGAACTATCAAGGGTCGAATTATTATGCCCCGACGCTTAATCGAGCGCCCGACTTCCCTTTTTCTTCTGAATGGGTGGGTGGGCAATGAAATTGACAGGCTCAGGAATCAACTAGTTTCGAGCAGACTCATGGAGCTGCTGCTTGTATTTTCGTCAAAAAAGAGGATACAAATAGAGCTCATTGAACTACATGATTGTTTGATGGACCGTGTCAAGTTATTCAAAGAAACGCACGTCAGTAGCACAAGCTAGTTCATTTCACCAGCAGCAGAGGACACTTTTATAAGTTTAAGAAAACTTTATGTTTTGTTATCCTTTTAATTTTGTTTTCAAGTCTAATCATCTCTAAAACTTACAAGCTTCTATTGTGCACAATCAAATTATGGAACTTCAATCTCAGCTCATCCTAGGGAGTTCTCAACCACTAAGGACGAGATATGCAAGAAAATTTTGGATAAACGATCGAGCTACTCAAAAGATCTTGCTTAGGGCCTAAAACCAAAGCCTAGGATGAGTGTCGCTTCATCTTATTTTAATACGCATGACCACTAGGCACAAATGACGAAGTTTGGCAAACAAAAAGCAAGCCTGAGGAAGAAAGAGCGAGAACGACAAATGACAGACCATGCATAGCAAATGGAGAAGATGAATAAGATGATTGAGGAGATGAGTTAAACATAAAAAGACCCATGATCACTTCGGTACGCACTTTTCAATATTTAATTTGTTTAATTTTACATATGTGATATTCTAACTCTATTTTTATGTCATTTGAAGGTTTGGCATTCTAGTTAGAGCACTAGCTTTCGATTTTTTTTGTTAATATGTTTATTTTAAATTATGTAATTGTTTTTCTATTGAACATATTTCTTGTATATTGTTTGTAATTAATGAAAATATTTTTATTTTTATAATTTACTGCAAATTTTGTCACGTCGGAGCTTAGCTAAATTAACTAAAACAATGAAAAATAAAATAAGATAAATAATAAAACAAAAAATAATAAAAACGTTCCTCGATGCACATTTTTCACGTCACAAAAACCCTTTCGCAATGTGCTGACAACGTGCATTGGTAAATAGTCCCTATCATTGACGTGACTTGCGTTGGAAAAAGTATCCCTGACATACCTACCGACATCGTACTCAACGTAAAAGAAACCTTTTGCAACATTTAGGATTTTCGACGTTTTGCTGCGATGAAAACACCTTAGGATTGAGAAACACGTGTGACTTTGATGGTCTTGATTTAGGCCAGGCATAAAGGGGAATGACGTCAATAAGAGGTCTTTGAAGACCTGAATAGTTTGGACCACGTTCAGGGACTGAATAAGGATCTCAAGGATGAAGAGACCAAGAAGAACCAACAGAAAAGGAAGGTGATATAGATTGATATCAGTGACTTCTGAGAATCCTTTGTGAGAATACTTGATCAGTAAATAGCCTATTGATGGTATGATGCTTTCCCACGTCATTTTTTGTTATTTGACTTTTGAATAGAATTTGTTCACATAATTCAAAAATATTTTATATATTGTATTTAGAAATATTTGTTATAATCTAAAAAAACTACGTTAGTATACCTTTTATTTGAAGATATATGACTAAACATTTATATTTGTTGAAGAGTTGTCTTCTATAACCTTTATAAAATGCTATGAAAAGGCATACTTTGTATACCTTTGTAAAATGACAAGGTATGAAATGTTGTCACAACTTTTTGTAAAACACTATCATAGCTCTTTTTGTGCTCGCATACACCTTTTGTTCTTATAGAATTGATTTCATTCTAATCTTCCATTTTCAAAGTCCTATTCTTTTAAAAATCAATAGTTTGAGAACTTCCACCCTTGCATTAATTTTAATCCTTTCCCATTTCATTCCAAACTTTTAGTCTTTCTAAAATCTACCATTTGTTGCAAATGATGGATAAAATAACCAAAAATGAACTACATGATACCCAACAAGTCATTTTTACTTGTCTTGAATTGTTAGGTAAAAATGATGTAAAAATGATGTTACTATGTCCATAAACCAACACATGTCCTTTCATTATACTTTGTCCTAACTCACATGCTTCTTAAGAAATTCTCTAAAACTTTACCAACATAGAATTGTTTCAAGTTAAAACACACTTAACTATGAAGTTTCTAAATTACCACTAAAAATGAAAGTCCAACTTGTTAGCATGGCTCAAGAGACATTTGTTAACCATATATCCTCAAGAATCCCTCAGAGACATTTGTTAACCATATATCCTCAAGAATCCCTCTCATTCTGACGCCCTCCATATCCATTTAACTTCAATAGTTATAAAAACTATAGTATTAAAAAAATGCACACAAATACAAGAATGAAACCTAGTCAGTACTACTAATTTCCAAATTAAAAATAGATGTAGGAACTCATATAATTTTAGAGAAATCTTACAAAATAAAATAATTGAAATTAAAGGTCAAGTATGGAAAAGAAACGAGAAAACTCAACCTTTACGCCTCTTTTATCCAACTCTTTCACTAAGACGTAAGAACTTTGCAATACATTAACACTTAAAAACTCGCTAAGTGAACAAGATTCATGTCATTTCCAATATCGTTCCTTTTTCATATTTACATAAAATCAATATCAAAAAATTGAACTCCGTTCAATAACCATTTCAATTAAAACTTTCTTTGTTTATCTTCTCACTAAAAGTCAATCCAATAAGAGCTAGGGATAAGAATTTAATTATCCAATCCAAGGTTCCGAAAATTGTAACGTAGTACACATGTGACTTACGCCTAAGAGACTTAGAAAACATTGCAGCCTTTCTAATGCTTCAATAAGAATAGTTCCTTGCAAAAGTGAACTACAAAATATAAAGTTGAGGATTGAGAAAGTGATAATACTTTATCAATTCAGTGTTAAAACAATCTCATTTCCTGGTCACTCTTCATCTTCCTTTCAAAGAGAGTTCAGTTGAGGTTATAACCTTAACCATGAGCTCCTTCTAAGTAATCTTTCAAAGGTTTTTTTGTCTTTTAAGATTCCTAAAAATCTATTTTTTTCCTTCTTCCAGGCAATATTTCTTGTTTCATATCATAGATGAAAGTATTATGGGATCTCTTTTTTTTTACAACTCAAACCTCCACAAATACAAGTTCTATATCAATTAAACTATGATAATTACACAATTGTAAGTCTAACATATGCCTCAAAGGTTTTCTCTTAAATGCACATCTCAAAATAAGTTCTCCACAATTAGCCATATTATATTTTATGACCTAAACAACCTAGTACTTCTCTAATGCATCTTCACCGCCTTCTATAATACTATTAGCATCGAACATCATGCTAGAAAGGGATGGAAACAAGAAAAATCAGAACAAGAAAAATCAAAACAAAAACAAACGAAGTTCGTTAAGGTTTCGAGAGACAATCAACAAAAGTTAGCACAAGGTAATTAACAGCAACATTGTTGACACAAGGTAAAACATTTTTCATTTGAAGATCATTTCGTGATTTGAAGTTTTTTTAACTAAAAGGGAAACCTCACTCCCACAGCAAGGTTTAGTGAGATATTATAAAATTTATTGGTTGGATTGGACTTCAAGAATCCACTTTAAGCTGCCTACGTAACCTTTAAAAAAAGGAATCAAGTCATCACGTAGTTCTACAGATTTTGCTTTATTTAAAATTTGAATCAACTTAATTACTGGCAGTACTAAGACTTGAACCGTTCAAAGAAAGAAGTCGCTCAGTAATGCAACCTACATAGTGATCTCACCAATTCTCACCACCATTTACACAAAACAAGTAACATCATCACCACATTTGGATAAAAGTGCTTGTTTTGTTAATTTTGGAAGTATTTTTCCTTCTTTTGAAAGGCCCTGATCCAAAAGGAAGACCTATTGAAGAGGAACCGATTAAAAAGAATTATTTTGGCTAAATATAAATAAGATACATTCGACAAGGAAGGATGTGATAGGAAAATAAGGTGAAGTGAATCTAGGTCCAAGCAATGAGATGCTAGTCGAAAGCAAATCTCAGGTCTGTGTGAGAAAGAGATGTGTTCTTGAAACTAGATGTTGGGAAAAATGAATCCTAAGTCTACCGTGAGACGCTAGTGAAGTGAATCCCAAGTCGAAGTGTGGAATGAATTGTGAGACACTGATGAAAGTACTATCGCGAGATGGTGAAGTAAATCACAAGTCCATGCAATCAGATGCTGGTGATAGTGAATCCCAGGTCTGAAAACAATGAATGCTACAAGATGCTAGTAAAAATCTAGTGTATTGAGATGTGACTTGTGTTCATTAGTTTAAATTGACTGTTGTTACAAAATTGTGATATTTTCTAGAAAGGTATTTCCTAAACCCATCACTCACTAAGTCTTGGACTTAAGTTTTAAGTTTTCCTTCTCCAGGTTGTCAAGCATTGAAGCCAAGTAAAAATTGGATGTCGCCGTAAAATTCGAGTAAGAAGGGAAAGATGGGTTGTTCTGTAACCTTGTGTGGCAAGCAAGTCGCACTAATCCATATTGTATTTAAAGAGTCAGTAGGTAAGAATTTCACTCCTTTAACGCTAAGGACTCTCATATTGAAGAAAGGTCATTTGATTCGTCAAAGTTGGTGAGGCCAAAAACGATGTCTGTAAAGGAACTGAGTTAGACAAAGGAAGTCCTAGAGATTGTCCCTAAAACGATTGTTGGGCAATCGAGGAGAAGGATGAAAATGAGGTTCTTATACTCCCAAAACACTTAGCAACATCCCAATGGACAAAGGTAGGCATGTAGCGTAGAACTCAAGTTTTACTTTTATACATTGTAAGATAAGGAATGTGATTTGTTAAGTGGGAACTCTGTGTAAAGTATTAAGTTAATAAAAAGAAGTTATGTTTATTCTGCTACATTATTATTTGTACTTATCGCTTAGTGAATAATCTTAACTTAAGAAGTGCTAGACGATTGAGTAAAGTCCAAGGATTAAAGATTTTTGTTGCAATCAATTATGTTTCTAAAGCTCAAGGTAGAAGTTCTACGATAAGACAAATTATAAGAAAGTTGTTCTGCTTACTAGACATTCATTGTGTTATCTCGTGGTGAGTTGCATTATCTCGTGTCAATTATGGGGGTCAATTATGGGCGTTAGTAAGGAATTTAATCTTCATCATTTAGACTATGTTTTTTGGAACCATTTTTTACGAATTGATTCCTTGTAGTTATCGATAAAATAACATGTATCTTGTCGTTGGAGTTAAATCATCAATAATGTAGTGTTGTTGGTGCCTCAATTCCTCATGGAATTCAACCTTTAATGAAATAGCCACATCCATATTCGAATAGAATTTTCGTTCTATAGGTTGTCCTACTATTACGCCCATTAGTTCTTGAACAAAATCTGTATTCCACAGGTTGTACTATATCCTTAAGTTATGAGGTTACAAAATAGCCTACGATGAAGAGGTCATGAAGTACTCCTATGTTCACTTGAGATTATTTAAGACAACCATAAATTGGTCACTCGCTCGAGATTCATGGTGTTGAAAATGCATATAGAAATATCTTAGTTGGTCACTCAATGGGAACTCCGGGATAAAGAGGCATAGAAATATCTTGGTTTAGTCTAAAGGGCACTTCTTTGAATCAACAAGCACATTATGAGGGGCATGAAACTCTAGGCTCTCTTACGATTGTTTGGATTACCTTTGAGAACCTCAACTAATTTTACGATACGATCTATTGAACCTTACTTATTCGAGTATTAAGAAAACTAGTAGGCATCATCCATGATAGGCCGCCATTGTATCCATGGTATATGGCACAAGGAAAAAAAATGTTAGTGGATATCTAATGCCGACAACAAACTTTATGGTACTCAAATACTAATGGTGAATATCAACTTCACCTCACTAAATGAAAAGCTAGTTATCTAATAGCAATACTTATATGCAAATAAGACTACACCTAAGTGATACTCAACCTTTGGAAGTGCACCTAAGCATTTTCCGTAATCTAGTATCTAACATACATGATTTGACTAGAAACATTTATTAAGAAAGAAATTTGACGCTAGAAAGGAAAGTTTTTAAAAGCTGTTCATGATAGATTTAAAGATTTATTAGAACGACAGCTCGTGATCTTCATGAAAGATTTAAACAAAGCAACAATACATGCAAAGATGATGCAAAAATAGAAGTTGCTTGTTGTTATCTTGATGAAACTCATATAGAAGATGAATATTAAGATTTGCTAAATTGGTGGAAGATGAACTCTTCTCGATTTAAGATCATTAGCAGTTAAAGATATCTACAATATTTCTATATCAATTGTACCTTATGAGCCAAGGCTGGAAAATGGGTGTTAAGATTTTTTTTCAAAGTTCATTAACTCCTCAACTACAAACGTATTCATTTGTGCTTAGAATTGGATTCAATCTAAATCTTGAATGACATGACTAAAGAAATTGATGGGATTGAAGAAATTAACAAAACTATTTTTTTTTTGAAGTAAGCATTTAAAATTTAAAATTATCTCATTAAGCTAACAGTTTGTCTAAAGGAGATAATCATGGCTATGGTCAAAATGCCTACTCTCAAAACTTTATATGCATTTTTTTGTTTTAAATTGTTAATTTGTTAGATATTGAGTCATATTTTTTTAAGAATCTTGAAGAACAATAATGGAAGCACCTGAAGTTGAAGAATCAATGTATGTCAATTTGATAGGTTTTTGTATTGTTTATACAACTCCTTTCTTTTGCATTCACTTCCTCCCTTCACATTTTGTTTCTCTTCTTCTCTATTTTTTTTCATAATCATCCTCCTTTCCTTTATTTTTTTGTTTTTCTAGAAAAAGAAAAACAATATACATTGTCAAGGTATTCAACTCCATGCCTTTTCAATCTCTCTTCTTTTTCATTAGTTGAGTTGATTGGTTAAATCCAAGTTTTTGAGCCATTGGTTTTTTTTAATTACTTTCGACTAAATCTTAGATTTTTGGAGTTGATTTCCTTTTAGTTTCATTTCGTTGACTTTGGCTTTAGAAGTATATGAAATTACAAAATGGATTTGTTTGTAGAATATTCGTCAGAATGTTTACTATAATAATATGAGCTTCAAGGATCCCCTGCTTATCAAACATGGGAAATGCAGTATCCTACTAAAAAAGTTGTGACATGGAAGGTATTGAATGAAGAAAACACTCAGTGTATTTGAATGAAGTCTTGCTCTTTTGTTTGAAACACTTAGCCAAAAAGTAGGAATAGAACTTCACTATTTGTAATTGGCTTATTGAGAAGGAGATGTCTATATGTAATTCGCTTATCGAGAAGTTTTGCGTTCGAACTCCGAAAGAAAGAAGGAAATAAAAAAATAAAAAGCGATCTGACTCGATCTCTTTTGACCCAACCCGAATTCAAGTCGAGTCGAACTCTATTAGTAAAATGTTCGTACATTTTAGGTCATGATCAAATTTAAAATAAAACCGACCCAACCCAACCCAATTACACACCTCGTGTTTCATATGTATCAAACTTATCAAGAGATCATGAATTTGTCATTTTAATGGTAACCATCTTCTCAACAAATTGAACATACATTTATCTAAACTGAAATATATTTCCCACCTTAAATATATTTCCCACCTTATTTCAATAATTCCACTACTTCAATAATTCCAATACCATATAGTTTCTTGAGAAAATCAATAGGGGAAATCGTAGCCAACAACGAAGGAAAAAAGATCAAACACTAGGTAGCAGCTTTAGAAACCAATTAAGTCTACTTTTTTTTTTTTTCTTTTATCAATGTTGTTATAAGAGAGAATACTTTTAATCATGTTTGGTTTAAAACACACTTTCAAATTGAAATAATTTAACTATATAACTGAACTTATTTAAAGTTCAATGTTTGGTTCATAAAATTAAAGAAAACATTAGTTCATGTTTGAAAGACACTGACATTAGCTTGTATTAAAAAAAAGAGATAAACAACTTTGTGTATTCAATCTAAATAGCATGTAAACTTGTTTTGTGTAAGAATTTGGATAGACCTCCAATATTGTATCAATATAGTAGAAGAGGAAAGAAGGGTAGTAAAACATGTGAAGAGTGACACGTGAGAGGAAGTAACACATGTGTAGAGTAACACGTGTGGAATGCTATAATATAAATAAACCGGGAAGTGTGCCGAGCATATATCTCCAGAAACCTCATACGCACAGAAAGGGTTCGTCAGTGGCTTAGCTCTTCATGCTTCACCTATTTCATTAAAGAAGGAGCTTCCACTGATCCTTCAAAGACTCAATTTGATGGGTAATGGGCGGAAAAGTTAAGAGTTTTCTGGTAATGAGAGTTCCCTGTTCTACCTTGAGAGAAAGGTAGCAAAGAAGTGTTCTTAGTTTTTAATTGATTTAGAGATTGTATCCTATATTCATTATTGAATCTACTATCAACAAATGTATTATTCAAATAAGCCACGAGATTCTATCAAATTGGTATCAGAGTGTGTGATTCTGGACGAGGAAGAAGATGGGGCAAATGAGGATCGAAAAAAAGATGGAAAAGATCAATTAAGAGATACATGGAATCAAGAAGGACATCGGAAAATTGCCGACGATTGAGAAAACGCTGAACAAAATTTCGAAGAGTATGGAAAGGCATAATCAATTAATTTTGCAGATCATGGAATCAGCCGCGCAGGAGAGATAGACAATGAACGAAAGATTAACAAAGTTGTCTATGCGAAATTTTTCGACGAAGCATATCGATGAAAGTGAAGGATCGTCGAGGCGAGAGAACGAAACAAAGAAGGAAGAGAAGAAATCAATCGAAGAAGGAATTGCAATCGAAACAAGTTCAAGAAAGTGAAGATGCCTATATTCAACGGAGAAGATCCCAATTCGTGGCTCTTTCGCTCGGAAAGGTACTTTTATATCCACAAACTCACTGAATCAGAAAAGATGACTGTCTCTACTATTAGTTTTGAAGGAGCAACATTAAATTGGTATCGTTCCCAAGAGGAACAAGAGAAGTTTATCGACTGGGCAAATTTAAAGGATCGTTTGTTAGTACGATTTCGAATGAGGGAAGGTTCGTTGTACGGGTGGTTTTTGCGTATTCAACAAAAAACAACCGTGGACGAGTATTGAAATCTAATTGATAAATGGGTGGCACCACTGTCAAATTTACCAAAAAAAAGTAGTTTAAACGTTTCTGAACTGAAACCCTGGATTCAAGGGGAGATGAATTTTTGTGAACTGAAAGGATTAGCACATATGATGAGAATAGCACAGAAGATCGAAAACAGAGAACATATTAGTCGGGAGGCAAATCTTCCTAGGTATTCTGGTGGAAGAGCAGCCAATTCGCAGAGTAGTACTAAAATAAATGTGAATGTGAATACCAGAGAAAATAAAGGAAATGTGAATTGATCGATGAGAACGATCACCCTGCGAGGGACATCGAAGGAAAAGTTCAGAAGGAGGGTCCAACCAAACGATTATCCGATGCTGAATTCCAAGCTCGAAAGGAGAAGGGTCTATGTTTTCGATGTAATGAGAAGTATTCTCATGATCATAAGTGCAAGGCTAAGGAGTTGAGGGAATTATGAATGCTTGTAATGACACGAGATAATGAAGAATACAAGATAATGCATCAAAAGAGTTGAACACCATTGGAGTCATGAGGGAAAGCCAGGCAGTGGTAGAGTTGTCTATTAATTCGATCGTCGGATTGTCTAATCCAGGGACAATGAAAGTAAAGGAAATGTTACAAGGGAGAGAAATTGTAGTGTTAATAGACTGTGGGGCAACACAATTTTGTTTCAGAACAGTTGATGAAAGAGTTAAAACTGGAAACAAAAGACACATCAAACTATGGGGTGATTTTGGGTTCTGGTACAGCCATTAAAGGGAAAGGAATTTGTGAAGCTGTTGAACTAATGTTAGGGGACTGGAAGGTGAATGATAAGTTTTTACCCTTGGAATTGGGAGGGGTGGATGTCATATTAGGGTTTGCAGTTACTGTATTCCTTGGGAATAATTGAAGTATATTGGAATAATTTGATACTGTCCTTTATGTATCAAGGAAAGAAGATCATCGTACAAGGAGATCCTATTTTGACTAAGGCTAGAGTTAGCCTGAAAAACTTAGTAAAAACCTAGGGGGAAGAGGATCAAGGTTTCTTGGTGGAATGCAGAGCCTTGGACGGATGTGAATTATCTGAAGAAGATTCGATAGAAGAAATGCTGACTGTAGAAGAGTCAGTAGCAGTGGTGTTGAAGAGTTTTGAGGATGTTTACGAGGTGGCCCGAGACATTGCCTCCTCAAAGGATGATAGAGCATCACATTCATTTGAAAGAGGGAGTAAATCCAATTAATGTACGCCCATATCGCTATGCTTACCAATAGAAAACTGAAATTGAAAAGTTAGTTGAAGAAATGTTGTCATCAGAGGTAATATAACCAAGCACAAGTCCCTATTCGAGTCCCGTACTACTTGTAAGAAAAAAAGATGGAAGTTGGAGGTTTTGTGTAGACTACAGGGCATTGAATAACGTGGCAGTGCCTAATAAATTTCCAATTCCCATAATAGAGGAGTTGTTTGATGAATTAAACAGGACTGCTATGTTTACTAAGATGAATCTGAAGGCAGGGTATCATCAGATTCGAATGTGTGCAGAAGATATTGAGAAGACTGCATTTAGGACTCATGAAAGTCACTATGAGTTTATGGTAATGCCATATGGATTAACAAATGCACCCTCAACCTTTCAGTCATTAATGAATGCTATATTCAAGTCATATCTTAGAAAATTTATCTTGGTATTCTTTGATGATATACTGATCTATAGTAAGGATTTGAAGGCCAATTTGAATCACATGAGGAAGTGTTAGAAGTGTTAAGAAAAAATAAGTTGTACGCAAACAAGAAGTGTAGTTTCGCCAAGGCATGGGTAGAATACTTGAGGCACATCATCTTGGGAGAAAAAGTAGAGGTGGATCCAGAGAAAATCCGAGCTATCAAGGAATGGCCCATTCCAGTCAACAAGAGGGAAGTTCGAGGATTCTTGGGCTTGACTGTTATTATCGAAAATTTGTGCAACATTATGGAGTAATTGCAGCACCTTTGACTCAATTACTAAAGAAAGGAGGGTTTACGTGGATTGATGAAGCGCAAGAAGCCTTTGATAGGTTGCAGAGAGCAATGATGTCACTACTGATATTGGCAATGCCAGATTTTAGCATTCCTTTTGAGATTGAAACGGATGCCTCTAGCTTCGAATTGGTTGCAGTGTTAGTGCAAAATAAAAAGCCTATTGCTTATTATAGTCATACCCTAGCAGTCAGGGATAGAGTTAAGCCGGTTTATGAAAGAGAGATGATGGCAGTAGTGATGGTTGTGCAAAGGTGGCATTCCTATTTGTTGGGGAAGAAATTCATGGTGAAAACTAACCAACGATCGTTGAAATTCTTGTTGGAACAGTGCGTGATTCAACCTCAATACCAAAAGTGGATATCTAAGCTATTGGGATATTCATTTGAGGTGATACATAAGTCGAGATTAGAAAATAAGGTTGTTGATGCATTATCTAGAACACCTTCTACCGTTCACTTGAATCAAATGACGCTCCAAATATAATTGATGTGGCAGTCATTAAGCAAGAGGTGGAACAAGATGAGAAATTATAGAAGATTAAGGGTGAATTAGAAGAAGAAGGGGAAGAGCATACAATAAATACTCTGTGAAACAAGGGATGCATGTATAAAAATCGAATAATAATCTCCAAGACTTCCAAACTAATTCCTATGATTTTACACACTTTTCATGATTCAATTTTCAGAGGGCATTCAGGATTTTTACGAACTTACCGGAGAATTATTCTGGGAAATGAAACAAGATATTAAAAAGTACTGTGAAGAGCGCATGGTATGCCAGAAAAACAAAACTTTAGCGTTATCTCCAACTGGGTTGTTGACACCCTTGAAAATCCCTAATAAAGTGTGGGAAGAGATTTCCATGGACTTTGTAAATGGATTACCTAAAGCGAATGGATTTAAGGTCATATTCGTAGTGGTTGATCGCTTCAACAAATATGGACACTTCTTGCCAATGAAACACCCTTATAGTGAAAAATTATGGTTGCATTATTTGTTAAGGAAGTGGTACAACTACATAGATATCTAAAGTCCATAGTTTCAGATAGAGACAAGATGTTCTTGAGTTCCTTCTGGAGGACTTGTTCAGATTGGCAGGCACAAGGTTTAAACCATAACACGTCATATCATCCTCAGTCGAACGGGCAGACAGAAGTGGTTAATCGAGGAGGGAAAATTTATCTACGGTAAAACATCACTTACCAGCGTTAGTTGGGTATCACACTATGGGAGATTACCTCCTCCACTGATATATTATGGAGATAAGGACACACTGAATTCAACACTAGATGAACAACTCAAAGAGAGAGATATGACCATTAGGTGCTTTGAAGGAACATCTACGGGTGACACGACAACATGAAAAAGTATGCTGATTCGAAGAGAGATATGCAGTGTCAAGTAGGGAATCTTGGTCTGTTGAAATAAGATCATATTGACAAGTATCACTGAGAAGAAAGATGAATGAGAAGCTGTCTCCTAAATTTTTTCGATCCTGCAAAGTTATTGAAAGGATTTGGCCAGTGGCGTATAAACTAGAGTTGCCCGAACAGGCAGCCATACATACGGTATTTCATGTGTCTCAGCTGAAAAAGGTATTTGGAACACATGAGGAGAATCGTAATGAAATTCCATGCTTAACAGAAAATGATGAGTGGAGAGCGGTACCAAAAGTGTATGGATATTTCAAAAACAAGGCTAGAATTAAGTTGGGACGTGTTAGTGAGTTGGAAGGGGCTACAGAGACATAAAGCAACATGGGAGTTAAAAGTAGTTCCAAAACAGTGACAAATAAATACAGTTAAATAGTTGAAAGGGATAAAAAATCGAGAAAGAAGCTCAGACTTAAAAACGTAGAGCAGCATCATTATGGCAAGAAAATCCACCGGGAGATGATAAGAAATGTTGTTCTTGATTTCTAGAAACCTTCATTGATCAATCCAAATCTTATCTTGATAAAACAGTGAAACTAGATGCATGGATAGGGAAGAGTGAACTACGAATTAGGGAGCTAAGGAAGCTAATTTAAATTGTAAACCAATTTTTTGGAACGACACTCCAAAAGATATAAAGGAATTGAGGAAGAGACAAGTATTACCATCACTCTGGAAGGAAAATCCCCAATGGCACCTCCTCATAATAGATCAAAAACTACTTGAAACTATTCCAAGCTCAAGGCTGTGTAGGGAAATAATTAGCTTGCTGGAACTTCAAGGGTGTAGCTCATTTTAAAACCCTACGAGAAAGATGGAATATGAATAACAAAATTTAATTAAGAGGTGTACTTAAATATAAAATTAATTTTAAGGATCGATGTAGGGGCCTAAGGGAGTACCTAATGACAAAGTAATAGAGAGATAATAAACTTCTGTAGATACGTGCTGGCCAATGCGTGATTGGAAATATTCGACTTTATTTAACATGTTCGACATCAAGGGATGCGTTGGGTCTAATTTTTTCAAATTTAAGTTCGACAAAAAGTCCAACCCACTAGGAGTAAAATCAGGTTGGATTGAGTTGGAAGACATTCTCAACTCAACTCATATTTTCGGGTTATTTGAGTTGTCCAAATTTAGTTTATAACTCAACCCGTAAAATTATGGATTGAATTGGGTTGTCAGACTGTATAGTTTTTTTTTTGGTTCGTTTCTATTTTCTAATAGTTATAAAAGCTCAAAATGGCTACATTTAAATATCAAACCTACATAATTCAAAATTTCTAGAGGCATACTCCCTTTTCCTGATGATCTTTGGGTCAGGTTGGATTTCTCGGTCAAGGGGCCTATGCCCTCCAGCATAGAAAAAAACCTTCATAGGACAGAGAAAACTCTTGAAATCTTCTCATTTTCCTTTCATTCTTTCTAATTTTTTCTTCTCTCTGCTTTCTTTCTTGCGTTTTGCAAATTAAACACAAAAGTCCAAACCTTTATATAGACAACATTCATAACAACGAAGATGTTAGTAATTCCAGATCTACCCTTGAGACCTTAATATACACTATGGAATCTGATAAAGAGAGGGACGATGAAGATGCTAATCCTCCGGACTCCGGGTAACCCAACAGGACCCTTGATAGTTCTTCGGATGAATCCTGCGGAACCTGGACCCTTGATAGTCTAAATCCCATACAATAAAATCAAAATTTTCAACCCTCCAACCCGAGACTCAACCCAACCCCAAAAACTCAAATTTTTTTAACCTAACCCAACCCTTCCCTTATAATATGGGTTGGATAGTGCGGATTATTCAGGTTCAACTCATATTCTTACACCCCTACAACCCACAATCAAGTAATTAATAAATCCACATAAATCTAGCATCCAAAACAAAATATAGACTAAAATAAAGATAATAATATGAACAATCAAAAGATGTAATTAAATTATTGTTCTTACTCTCTCTCTTCCTATCCAAATCATGATTCACACTTTGTCCATCTACATCTTCATCTTCACCTTCTACTTTTTTTATTAATAATTTTTTAAAATTACTCTGTTCTTCGATATACTAACCTAAGTTAGAAGTATTATAACAATTAATCGGGTATCATCATGTATGTGTGTTATATAGAACAAAAGCATCAAATACATTGATAACTTCAAGAATGATATATAAGCTAAATGCTGTAGAAGTATCTCTCTTAAATATAAATTAAACACAGTCAATTCTTATGAAATAAAGGATTTTGATAGTTTTCCAATTTCAGAAATTGAATACTGGAATTTTGAATGAGAAAAATCGTTAGAGGTTAGTGCAGTTTTGTTAGAATGGTGAAGCCTGATAGTAAAAGGAAATTTATATGAAGTTTTGGTTTGAAAGGGCATCAAATATGTGATCAAGTTCGGCTAGTGGGAAAAGATTTCTAGCCCTCTAAAAAGTATTGGGGTCTTAGGGTTCATGATGTGGTTCTTGTTTATCTAGTTGTTGATTTGATGTTAGTTCCCTTTTGAGTTGCTTTTTAAAGTTTATAAATAATTCGTACCAAGGAACTTCTATGTTCTTGGGATTGCTTTATCGGGATTCACGTTTGCAAGGGATGGATTCCTAACAGTTTTATTGCTAATTCTAACGCCTGTTGGCTCTCCAGGCTCTAATTGATTGGAAATCATTCGTGCAAAAACTATAATTCATGGGGTTCATCAGGCACAGGAAGATTGAGGCTTAAACAACTTTGCACTCACTCTAAATAGCTCAAAGTTTTGTTTTGTATCAGTTTATATCCCCTTTTTCTATAACAGTTCTTCAGACTCATGTTTATACCTACACCTCTTGCTTTATTTTTCTTCTTAGGGAGACTGAAACGCCCAACAATTTTCTACCTTTTCATCCACCTATGGAAACTTCACTTCTTATAATATATATGTGATATGTACGCACACACACATATATATCTAAGTATAGAAAGATTAAAACTTAAAATTTTTGGAATCTCTTCAGAGGGAAAAGAAATTGT
>JBBPDI010000005.1:5910423-5927758 GCA_037974545.1 Cucumis variabilis
AGGTAAAACGATAAATTGACCCAACTGGTGTTATGAACACTCGTGAAGAACTAACTTACTGTTATTGGTCTATATTCGTGGACACAAACATATATCTATAGTGAGAAGAGTTCAGCTATGAGTCTTTAGTGGAGTATACACACAGTTAACGAATATTGAATAATGTGGTTAATGAGTTCAATCAATTAATCTCATATCGTTGTAGCTTCTGATATGTAGGTCCATTAGGTCCTCTTCCTAGCTCGTAAAGGTAATGAGATTTATTTATATTGATTGTAATTCGAAATGTTCAAAATTACTTTGGAATTAGTTTAATGTATAGTGATACATTATAATATAAAGTTTGTGAAATTTTATTATATAAATTTAATTTTTTGGATATGATTCAAAATTAATGAGAGATAAATATTTGAATGAGTTCAAATATTAATTTAATGTGAATTGGATTTATATTAAAATTATTTCTTGTGAGAGAAATTTATATTTGAATATGATTCAAATTTAATTTAAGTTAAATATAAGATATTTAATTTGACTATTAATTAATTAAAGAATTAATTAATAATTTAGTTTTATTTAATTAAATTTAATTTAATTAAATCTATAAGTTATTGCAGAGATATTTATTCAAATAAGATTTGAATGAAATATTAATTAAATATGATTTATTTAATTATATTAATATAAAAGATATTAGAGAGATATTCATTCAAATAAGATTTGAATGAAATATTAATTAAATATGATTTAATTAATTATTAACTAATTGATTTATTATTAATTAATTAGTAGATTTAATAAAAGAATCTCATAACTGTCTCTTACTCATTTTCCTATTCCAAAAAGGAAAGAGAGTTATAAATATCTGAAAGAAACAGTTTTCTTTAACGAATTCATTAAGAAAAAAAGTCAAGACTTTTTTCCCTCTGCAAAATTAAAAGAAAAGGGTTTCTTTAAAAATCTCTATACCTTTTTCCCATCCCAATTGGTTCCCAAAAACCAATCTCATCCCAGAGGATAGGAAGGTCTCCGACGGACGGTGTCCCAATTCGTGGTTTGTAGATTCAGAGATATCAACAAAAGTAAGTTCTCCGTATCTCTTAAATAAAAAGCATGCTTAGTTTTATTTAGAATTTTGATTCTAAAATTTTGCCAATGTACTGGTATTTTAATATTCCCAATTAAATTGAGTAATGGTTCTTTAATTCTTTCGCTGCCATAGGGCTTTTATCCCTTCACAAACAAGAGACATTAGACGTTTGAGACTTATCAAGGTGTTTAGAGGTTATTTTGAAGGTGTTGTGGGTGGCTAAGACTTGATGTTAGGTAAGAAGAACCTTTAATGGAGTGTCATTGGACGTTTAAGACTATAGTTAAGAGGCTATCATGGGCTATGTGAGAAAAGCTATGGGCGAGGAGCATGGCACGCGAGGATAGGATTAGAGGTTAGTATGTGTTTGGAGTTTGTCATTGGGCGGCAGGATTTCATTCAAGGCTATACGTTGGAAGGTTAGTTGAGCAACTAAGACTTTGCGTTTTGGTTAAGGCTATGCAACCAAGGCTTGATGTGAGGAGGGCCAAGGAGGTTACCACACGAGGAAGGCTATGCAGCCAAATATGCTTTAATGGTTAGTTGGCCAAGAGGAAGTGCACACCAAGAAGGCTTGACGTGAGAAAGGTTTGGCTAGGCGGTTGACTGAGTGTTAGAGGTTAGTACAAGGCTTGTTCACGCAAGGAAGCAAGACTAGGCAAGCAAGGATGTTAGGCAGCAAAGGGCTATGCGAGAAAGCCATGTAGGTTAGCCTTGTGAGTTGGACATCAACGTGGAATGACTAGGGCAAGCGGTTTAAAGTTAGTCAAGTGTCACAACCAAGTCATCATGCATTTTTTGATCAAGTAAGACATGGAGGAGTTGCTGAGGTGTTAATACATGGTTAAGAGGTGAGTCTAATCAAGGGTTAAGTGTCACCTTAATCACATGCAAAGGACTTTATAAATAGGTCAGCTTTAACAATTAATTTCTCACAAGTCACTAGTGCAAAAATTTCTTAAGTTAGTCTTGAAAGTTTAGAAATTGAGTCTATTTTGTGAGAGAGGGTTTTTGTGTGTTTTGAATTCAAGAAAGTTTGCATTTTGATCAAGAGAAGGCGAGAAGGTCATTTCTCGAATCAATCTGAGCAAGGTGCATTCCATGTGGGCTACATGACTCGTCTTTTGGAATTTGATTCTGAAATTTTGAAGTAAGAAAGTTAAATCATTTTAGAGAAACTTTGTGGACTGAAGTTTTATCAAAAGAGTTATGGATTTTAAGTTATGATTTTTTAAAGACGAGTCACTTTTCTAGAAGTTTTTTAGCATTCTGGGTAGTGGTCGTGAGTCATGCATGTTTAGGCGAGATGAGCGTGCTTTTTCTTTACAGAGGTTATTTTGGATTAAGATGCACGCATGTGACAAGGTCATGGCATAGCCGAATACGAGGCACGCTCATGACATTGCTGTAAGAGGTTAACACGATGCACGATAGGCGGATAGCACCAATGTACGCGTTATGCATGTGAAGAGCACTGGTAGACGGCAAGCACACGTGCGTAGACCCCTTGCGAAGTTAGCATGCGACACGTCCCCCCCACCCCCACTGTGAGGTTAGCATGCGTAAGGCCTCTAGGTCATGCGCCCACACCTCTGCACCATGTCTTTAGGCTCCGATGGGCTGTTTTCAAACTGTGTTGGACTAGTTTGATATTTTTGAGAATTTTTTAAGGATCTTTTGAATACTTTTATGTTTAAGGAATTAATTAAGGATAAAATATGAATTTTTCAAGACAAGGAGAATTAGAAGAAATTTTCGAGAGCAAGACTGTTCATGTATTGTGAGTAACACATTGATTTTTAAATGATTTATGAAACATTTTTTCAAGCTTTACAAGCAATAGCTTGTGAGTAACATCATGATTTCCAAAGTATTTATTAAACATGATTTCAGGATTTACAAGTAAAATGATTTACATGATCTCAAGTTCTTATACAAGTCATGTTATTGATAAATGTTTACTGAAATGATATTTCAAGGTATGTTATGATTTCATGATTCAAGAAAATATTTCAAATACTTTCAAGGAAATATTTCATGTTTTCAAATGTTTTGTGTCATGCCCGAATATTCCATGAAATCTATTGTATACATGTTGTTAACTTCAAACGATTGACAAACCCATCTTTAACTATGGGCGATCAAGAAGGGTATATTATTATGCATTAAAGGAGGAGGGTTAGCTACCCATCAACCTTTTCGTCTTCGGACAAAGGGGTAAATACTGCCCATGGCTATGGAGGACTGTCTTTGAAAGGCTATGCAAATGTTCAAGTATCATGTTATGATTATTTACTTACAAATGTATTCAAGCTTCGATTTTATACTAAAACATTTATGAAAACCCGTTTTAAAAAACCGTTGCTCACTAAGTCTTTTTACTTACCATTTCAAAAATGTTTTCGCACTTTCTAGGTACAGATTGTGGATCTCTGCGTGTTGAACATATGATTGCCAGGCCAACGTAGTTTTTATTATACAAAGGACATTGTTTGTTTTCAAAATAGTCATGTGAGTGCTCAAGCACCTATTTATTCATGTTTTGTTTATGTTATATGTTATAAAAAGATTTTAAGTGGGTCACACTACGGTTTTAAAGTATTTCAAGTTAAAAGATTTTTGTTGTTGAATGTTTCAGGTTTTCATGTCATGTGTCAATTGAGGTTGTTTCAAAGACGAACGGTTGTGCCTGACATCACACCATGTATCGGGATGACTAAGCAGATACCCGAAGCGAGGTCTGACAACCTCTCTTCTAAGGGTGGCAACCTCTCGACGTCAAGTCACTACACTTGTTCTCCTTTTAGGACACAAATGATGGAGGTTTAATTGCCAAGATGGATCAGAGTTTGTCTCCAAACTCCTTCTTGTGTGCATTAATTATGTGCTTCCTACTTACTCTCTCAAGTAGTTGTTAACAAATGCTGGCCAAAGGATAAAGTAGATCTTAAGTAACGCGATAAACCTTATAAGTTAAACTTCTTATCAAGAACTTATAACAAGCCTAAACTACTTAAAATAATTTGACAAAATGAATAGTAAAGTCATGATGGAATGAAAAGGGATACGCTTGCAATGTATTAAAGAATGTAGGCCTTTGGCCACTGTACAATATAAACTCATACATTATAATGAAATACATAAACTAGAAAATAGGAAGAATGAGCCGAATCGCAAAATGCTTGCACATTCCTTAGCTCTTTTACAAGTTAGGGGAAAGGAAATGGTGGTTCTCTCTCTAGTTTTCTCTAAGCTCTAACTTACAATTGATTGGAGAAGAAGATGAATTTTTTTTATAAAAGGCGAAAAGGCTAGCCCTTTTTGCCGGCTCCAATGAAGCTCTCTAGGTTTTGGTCCATTCAGACCTTTGTGTAAATGGTGTACAAAGAGGCTTTATATTGACTACTTTTGGTGGGAAACTTATATTCTTTTGATCATGTTAGCTCCAATTGCAGCCTTGTCAAGTCACATAAACTCCAACTACTATTCTTGTCTACAAGTGAATCTCATCGTGTGATGATGTGGTTTCTCGCCTAAGAATTGTATTCTCAAGATAGGGTTCCTATCGCATAGCTTTTGCACACGGTCCTTTATGATTCACTGTCTCTTCTTTTCTTTACAATCTTACGATAAAACACTGAAAAAATGGTAAAATAGGCGTGAAGACTGTGCAAGTTGTGTTCTCTTATATTTATGAATTTACTATAGAAGCTACATGTTTTGACATATTATCTCGGGTATTGGCTCCATTGTTCTACCTAAAAGATCATAATAACTTATATTTCTGGAAGTTATCACCGCTCAGATTTAACGCCTAGCTTTGATAACCCCTTGCCTGAAGCTTCAAATTTTCCTTTGAAAAACTAGACTTGACTTTAGAAATTCATAACTTAAAATCAAAAACTTAAATTAAGAAGTTTCCTTCTACAAACTTGTTTATCATCATTTTAACTACATTACCTCAAAATTTCAGCTCCTAATTTAAAGTAAGAAGTTTTGTAGCTTTTGGAGAATCAACATTGCTCCAATTCACCTGAGAAATGACCTTCAAGGCTTTCACTTAAAAGTTGAAGGTCTTCTCAGCGTTCGCTTTGTCCAGCAGTCTAATCCCTTAAACTAAATTCACTTTGAGAGCTTTTTCAATTAGAATTACTCAAAACGCACAAGTGAAATGGAAGAACTTCTTTCTTAAAAATACATTAGATACTAGTTTGTGCATGGCTGCCTTAGGACTCCTCATACTTGCCTTTTTAAGCTCGTGCATGTCTAGGCATATGAAATCTACTCGATCAAGCACTGTTAAAATGCCTAAGCTTCACTTAGTCACATGGAAACTAACATCAACTTGCATACCCTTCAATCTCACCGTGTCGCTTAGCTAGCCTTGCTTAAAACTCATGCTGCACAACATTTCTTTTGTTGTATAGCCCTTGGCCGCATGTCACAAGCTCAACCTTGTCTTTAGAGGTTTTCTTTGATATCTTTCAGCCACACACAATAATTACCTTTGGTTGCCTACCTTGCTTGTCACTCCTCGCCTAAGGTGTGCTTTTGTTACCCAACCTCACATCCTTAAAGGTTTTATTGACATGGTTGGCCGTTCAACCTTGCTTCTCACTTATCACAAAAAGTTGTCTAAACTTGCTTTTTTGAGGTTCATAAGACACCCTTGGCTATCTATCACTATGAAAAGCACCTAGTTTGACACTTAGCCATAACTTACTTTGGAAAAACTAAGAATGACAAGTGTTTACAATATCAAATATTATCAATGATACTATCTTTGATCACTTTGAGCGATTCAAATTTCTCGATCACTATGTTCTATGTTTAATTCCATAATGAACTAGTAGAGGGATTTAATGGACCTACAGATCATGAGTTCCAATGATTCAAGATTAACTAGCTAAACTCTTTTAATCAAGGTAATCAACATTCGTTAACTAATCGAGACTATCCATTGTGGCCCCATAGCTACATTCTCCTTACTATAGATATATTTGTGTTTACATGATATAACCATTATTAGTAAATCATTCCTTCATAGGTTGTTCGTAATCTCAACTAGGGTTAATTTACCGTTTTACCTCTGAGATTACATCTAGTTCCTTAAGCCTTAACTTATCCTTTAATGAATAATTAATTTGGTCCAATCTATAAACTGAATCCCTTTCGCATGTACAATGAGAAGGTGAGGGCCTCTTTGTTGAAAACTTAGAGCCAGCACTTAAGAGAACAACTTATTTACTTGAAGGGATTAAAGCCCTTTTGCAGTAGAAACAATAGAGAACCATAAACTCAATGGTTACAATCCCGTCACGAATAAGAAATTTTTCTTGTTGAATGTAACAGTTGTGTCATTCAAATAAAATGTCATCACATTCCTCTTGTTGTCTTTCACCTCCCTTAGTAGAATGTAATGTATTAGTGGGTTGTCGAATATTATATCCACATCGATAAAGCACCAGAATATTATCTTTTTGAAGAATCCAAGTTGAGTAGGTTTAAGCTTATCCTTCACTATCTTACTAACTTGTGATGTGGGAAGAAAAATGAATGGCGTGTCAGAAAATCGATTCCTTGTAGGAATTTTGAATTACCTTGCCATACTGGATAGAAAAAAGAAAAATAATGATAATTAGGCTATTCATAAATCCTTGTTCCACACTCATCACTATACTCGATACTCGATACTCGATACTTGATGCTCGATACATGATACTTGATCCTTATGGACTTGTTACACAACAACCTCTACTCAACACTCATGCTTAGTGTTCATTACAACACTCGATATGAATGGTTATGCTTAAAATAACTAACATAAACATTAAACCCTAATTCTATATACGAAAATTGAAAGGAACACCAAAAAATAAAATGTACATTCTAATTCAAAATGGGACAAACAAAAATGAAATGTATGTGCTTTGAGTAAGATCGAGTATCTCGATAACTAGTTACATGCATGTGTTTCAAAAGAATTGTTACCTATCATAGGTATAAGAGACATAAAAAGGATGACGAATTGCAAAAATATGATGAACTGGTGTTGAGAAGGAGAGAACTAGAGAATGAGAAAATTTTCATCTCAGGTATGAGGAGAGCAAACATTATGACGCAAAGTGAACATTTGGTTTAAGTATTTGAAATCAGTTGAATATTGAGGATCGAGTAACGTGTATCAAGTAAGATATTAAATGATACTAAATTATTCGTAAAATGTGGAACGAGGAAGCATGTGTCGAGCAGCGAGTAGCGAATATACATGCATCGAGTAGCGAGTGGCCCAGAGATGTACAGATAGATTTTAGGGACAAAATGGTAATTTCGCAATCAGAAGACCATATTTCACTGAATTACAAAAATTAGACCAAATTTGGTTTGGTACAAAAATATTTAATCCTCGAGCTTGTCTTGTTTTTTTTTTATTTTTATAATTTCCCAACATTCTCCTTGGATGCAAAAAATTGAAGGATAGGATCTTAATTCCTCTCTTACTTTTAGATTCCCGCAGAGAATACTTATAGATTTGATTTCCAAAAATGGCTCCTTAAGATTCACGATCAGCTTGAGAATCCGAAAAAGGAAGGAAAGGTTCAGAGAGTGACGACATCCTCGATTCTAGCCGTGTTTGAGAAGAAGGCGGCGATGCGATTAGGGAAGAGATGATGAACTGAGGCATTGCTGCTTTTTGGTAAATCTCAATTTTTCTCAATTGAACCTCTCTTTATCTGGAACTTTGGTTCATACAACTTTATTGTGTCCTTTGTTACTCGATTTCACTTCCATCTCTGTGGATGGTTTAGGCGATTTGTTCTATTTATTATCTTTTGGATCTAGGATTGCTTTTTCGAGTCTGCTGCAAATTACTTTTGGAGTAATTCAAATTGCTTTGGGAAATAAATCCAATTTTGTAGAGAATAAATTCATATACTTTATTTTAATTGGTTGTGCTACTTATCCATGTAATTGTGATTGGATTTTCAAATGAGTTAAGGCTGGATTTTGGAGTTAATAATCAAGTGTTCAATAATGTATTGATTGGTTATTGATGATAAACTCAAGTGGAAGGTTTAGTATATAAGAGCTTGATGACATAGTTGATGGGTGCATTAATCAGTTGCCTTGCCCCACTGGCTCATGAACTTTTCTCTTCATCGACCATCAGAAACGATGGACCTCGATTAAGTAGTAAAATGTTGTGTCTAGTTGGAGCATCTCATGGTCCTATCTTAGGACATTGTAAGAAAGAACATAGGGTTAATGAGTCCCTAGACATGTAAAAAATGTTAATTACTTGCTCAGATTGTTATTGTGCTTTGTTGGCTGATAATAGTGGGTGGTCACAGACTCATTGGGATTAAAAGGTTTATCTTTTTATCCTTTACTTCACATTTGAGTTGTTAGCACATGTATTTACATCTTATGCTCTGTGAAGCCATGAAAATTTAAATTTGCAAGTTGATTTTCTATATATGGTCTATGTGTGAGCACTATTCTTTAAACTAACGAATCTTCTGCCTTTTGAGCTATCTCGTTGTAGCTATTGATTTTGCAGAGTTTGGTGATAGGGTATGCTTATAACAAACTTTTTATTTTGGCATCTGTTGGTTCACTCTTATGTTCTTCAATATTCTAGAACTTGATTGCTTTACTGCATTACTAGTTATCTTCCACATTTTTTTAGATCTCAAAGCACAATAATCTTCTGGGACTTAAACACATCGACCAAATAAAAGACCCCTGAACACAAGATATTTTGCATTTAAGCTTAGTAAAATTGATTTTTTTTTTGCTTAATTGAGAAGGAAAACCCTCGTTAATACCATCTTTTTTATAAAACAATGATAAAGGCCCAAGGCCAAGAGCTTTGAACCTTGAGGGTTCACAAGGTGCACCTTATTTTGAAAAGGCAAAGTGCCAGACCTGTGTCTTGAGCCTAGTTGCGTGCCTTGAATGGATTTTTAAAATATTGGTTATCCCAAGACCATTTTTCCTGGACTGAAATGGTGTGCTTTAATAATGAACTTGCTGCTGCTTCTCTTATATATGTATGCTAACTTTAAATCTGATTGTTCTCTAGGTGTTGTGACCAATCAATAAAATGATTGGTGTTGCTAGAGAAAGTGGATGCTTATTATGATTAGAGAAATTATTATAAATGACAAAACTGTTGGAATGTTTATAAATATAACAAAATTTCATATTCTATCCGTGATAGACAGTATAGTGATAGACATCTATTAGCATTTATTAACATCTGTGAGTGATAAATAATAGTAGTCTATCAATATCTATTAGTGATATTTTGTGATAATTGTAAATATTTTGGTTATTTTGCTACATTTGGAAACCAACCCTTATTCTTATCAGACTAAATTATAAAAAAATTTCCTATACTTTATGGTTTGTGTCAAAGATACCTCTAAACTTTCAAAAACTTAATAAATACCCTTGGTTAAAAATATCCTTACCATTAGTTTTAGATGGAAACTATTAAACTTGTTTAACAAATATCTCCAAACTATTGAAAAATTTCATAAATACCCTTAAAAAAAGTTAAAAAATACTTGCATTGATCCAATTTTTACACCAATTTCTTAGCATGCAAATAAAAACCAAAATTTTAAGTTAAAACATAAACTCCACAATATCTCACAAAATTCCAATTTAAAAATCTCCTTAAAACTTACTAAAACAATAATTAATCGAATAAAAATTTGAATTTAGCTATTAACACATACACTATTGACATACAACTTCTTTGAAACATTTAAGTCCTACATTCCGATCTTGGTTCTTCCATTATTCTTTTATATTCTTATTAGAGTTAATATATCTTACTAAAGTGTGTAGCTTATTTATTTATTTGAATTGAAAAAGAGGAGAGAAAAAAAAGAAAAATGTAGAAGTAAAACGATATTAATGACTTGTGCTATACAACAAAAGGTTTTTTTAGATTTAAGAGTATTTTTGAAATTTTTAAAAGTTAAAAATATTTTTCAATGTGTGTATTAATAGTTAAATACTTTTTTTTTATTTGGCTTATTGTTTTTCACTCATTAAGTTTTAGTATGTTGAATTTGGTTAGATTTTGTGTTTCAACTTAAATTTTTTGGTTTGTTAGAAAATTGTGCAAAATTTGGATGCATGAGAGTCTTTTTTTAACTCTTTTTGTTTTAGGGTACTTGTAGAACTTTTCATTATTTCATGGGTATTTTTTAAACAATACTTTAACGGTTTACAATCAAAATGAACAGTAAGGATATTTCTAAACCATTGCTGAAAGTTCAAAGACATATTTGAAATTTTAGAGGTATTTTTGACACAAGCTACAAAGTTGAGGGGCAATTTTTATTTTATTTTTATAATTTAACCTTATTATTGTTATTACTATTATTGTTATTATTGTTACTATTTTTCATATACAACTTGCTTTTTTGTGACGAAATATACATATTAATATTGTTCTAGCTCCCATTGAGTTGAATCTAATTCTGTCATACTCGTATCAAGTTAAAATTGATCATATGCAAATCTGCATTAACAATTTAAAGTAGTTTTGGAAATACATAGGTAATATACTTTGCTTTACTTTTCTTCTTCTTACTGCAACCATATAAATGAATTGGACTTTACATTGTTGCTCTTTTACATGAGCCATGCACAACATTGGTCTCTGTAGCTGTTGTATATAAAACTTTCACGATTGCATTGCAATCATTCTCATATAATCACTTATTGAATGCTAAGAGATCTCTTTAGAACACCCACAATTTCTGCTACCATTTACTTCTGACCAATTATTGAGAATGTATTTTTACTGGCCTAACACTCGAATGTTTTTTTTCCTTCAGATCACATCTACACTCACGTTCGCTATGATTTGTGCTTCTGCTGGCATCACAGTTCTTATAGACAATGATCTAGGTAGCTGTAGCAAGAATCACTGTGTACAGTTTGAAACTGCAATGGCTATGGCATATACTAGCTGGTTTACTGCATTGCCTTCATTCTTCATAAGCTTCTGGTCTTTTGCATCTCGATGAATTCGTCTATGAAATCTAAAAATATTGATTCACCTTGCTACACCCTCCTTTGTTGCTGTTTCTTGTTGTTCTATGATAATATTTTGTACATGTCTTGAAATTGAATCTTGTAATGCCAGTGTGTAAAATTGGCAGTTGAGGTGATAAATATGGGTGTTTTAATTTGGAAGTCCTTTCATCACTTGGTCGTTATTGCAAAAAACCCAATGGCAATGCATCATGTACAAATTGTTAACATATTTAAATTTACCTCAGTTTTGGTTGAGTAATCCAACATCATTTTCCATTCTTATCATTCAACAAAAGAATTTGACATCGTTAGAAAACTTCTCCTTCCAGATACATCTTTATAATTCAAACCTGAGACTGATGTAGATAAGATGTTACAAAATTGTAGAAACCCTTCTTATTTTCATGGAATGTTGACATAATTTTCACTAAGTGTACAGGGAAAAGAATCGCAGGAACGACCAATTGACAAAGGAGAAGGCAGGACAGTGCACGGTAGACTCATCTTTTGCAAGGACTTTCCATGCAACAACTTGTTCAAAGGAAGCATGTCGTCTCATTGTTGACATACAAATTCCAACAGGAATGTAAGCAAAACCCTAATGAAAAAATAAAATTCAATTTGGTTTGCATTGTTACATTACTAATTGATCTTAGAAATAGTAAATCATCACAAGTCTCCTTTATGACCAGCCATGACAAGTCAACCATGATGAATAATAATAACCTGAAAGGGAGAATATAGTAGATAACCTCATTAAGTTGGAAAAACAACATAGAAAGCCTTGCGGGCCGAATCACCAAAAAATTTATCCAAAGTGATGTCTTTTAAGGCAACCAATGTTGTCTCCAACATGTTAAGGTCTGCTTGGTTTGCAAACATGAACACTAAGGGTAGTGACTGCTAACCATCCATCAACATATATTACAATACTGTTATTAAGTTCATTTTTGTTCACTTGAGTGTTTATTTAATTTAATTTAAGTTTTACCTTGAGGGAACAATAGAGAATTGCATCCTGATGATTCCATAAATGTTTCTACACTGAGTCACCATCCACACTCTCAGACGTTACCAACTCTGTTCCCATATGGCATATGTGGGACAAGAGAGAGAGAGTCAACCTTTTGCCTTTATGGCTTGTTAACTGGAAGGATAATTTTCTGGGTTATTTTGATAAAACCTAAATTATTGGAAAATTAACCATAACAGAATTAAAAGATAAACCAAGTTGAAGTATTTAGACCCTCCCAATCTTGAGATACTCTTGAGTTCTACTCATACTCTAAAATATTGCCTATCTTCCTTCTTCCTTACCCACTCCATTATAACCAACAAGCCTAACTATTACTAATTACTAATAATGTGCTCGTAATAATATCCCTTTAACATGCTAATATCATGCCTATCAAGTGTACTTTCAATATCATTCCTTCAATGGTAGGATGATTTTTATTTCTAATGGGTTATTTTCTGATTTGGAAATTGGTTCTTTTCGTAGATAATAAGTATGCCTCACAAATAAGTTTTTATTTAATCCAAAAAAAAAGAAAATAATTGTGTGAGGGAATTTATTTAAGCCTAAATGTAATCTCTATTTAGGCTTCACATGTACTAGGCATACTGGGAATCAGGAATAAATTAATCCAATTTTAGTGATTAACATAGAATATTTAAAAGTTGAGAGATTGAAACAAGACATTTGAATGAAAAATTACTAAAAAAAAAGAAAAGTGAAATATTTAAGAAAAGAGAAATGACTTGTAGCTATGACAAATCCATCGAGCCAGTGTAAGAGCTTCTGGACAAGCAGATGATAGCTGACTCTGATGACGAGCTTAACCCAGAGGGAGATATGGTAACTGCAACCCTCTACACGGCTGAAACGACTCTCCGAACATACTGTCTAGCCATTGCTGGAACATTATTCTGCAAGTTGCTACCGAATGGGAACTGGAAAGCAATGGTCAAAATCGATCTGAAGTTAGAAGTTGATGCTGTAGCCGCCACAGCTGCATTTTGAGAAGCAGAAGAGCCAACTTCAATACTGAAAGTGAGGTCCAGAATCCTATATTGAGTTCCATGTATCTTTTGGGTCACTCTGAATGATTATAAACCAAACAAAAAACATGTTGGTCAAAATTATGAGATTTCATTGAAAAAAGATTTCTACAAGAGTGTAAAAAATTTTATGAGAAAGGTAAATAATATATCCAATACTTTCTTAAAAATTATTTATCAAGTGTTCAACACTTTGGCTTGGATTTTGAGAATTTATAAAAAATTGATAACAAAACAAAGAAACAAATTGGTGAAAATGATGTTTATAAACTTCATTTTCAAAAACTGAAAAACAAAAGTTCAAATGTTTATCAAACGAACGTCCCTAAAATACAGTTTTCATGAAGGAAATCGAAGTTCATAAAGGGCAGTTCTAAAAAAAGAAAAGAAAAGAAACCAACTGATTTTCAAATATTTTCTTTAACTTTTTCCTAAAATACAGTTTTCATGAAGGAAATCGAAGTTCATAAAGGGCAGTTCTAAAAAAAAAAAAAGAAACCAAGTGACTTTCAAATGTTTTCTTTAACTTTTTCCAATATATTTTGAATAAAAAAAGGCCTTTGGAAGATCTCTCTATCTTTGTTTTTAAATGCTTTCCAATTTTTAAAATTTTGATTGAAAGAATTGTAGAAAGTAATACAGGTGATAGGATAGTGTGTGACATTAGATTAAAAGAAGCACAAATTAACTCAACTGTTTTAGAATGTAATGAGATGATCCTGAAACCAGAGGCCAATAACACAACATCATCAGGAAACATCTCATCGATGGGAGCAAACACAAGTTCAGAACATGCCCCAACAACATTCTCATCGATGCCGGTACACATCTGCTTGACACGAGAAATCAGAGAGTTATTAATTCATCCCACACAACAATCATCAGAATTTTTCTTCACAAATAATGCATTTGATGGCTCTCCTGATTGAGGGGAAAAACTATGTCCCCAGACTAGGTAATGGACTACACATGATATCGACATAACATAGAAGACAATACCTGCAAGAGATGAATGTCCCGAGACATAAAAGCATCTTCTTGAGTAAGAGGGTGACTTTCAAGTCTTACAACTTCAAGCAACTGGATTAATAAAATGTATATGGAGTTAACAAATTTCATTCCTAGCATAAATCTTGGTGGGTGATAAATAAATACAAGTAGACAAATATCTGTTTCAACTGGTTGTGTGATATATGCACAAAGCCCAATCATGCATTAAGAAAAAGGATGAAACGTTATAGTATTATAATATGTTCTTATTTGACTAATTTATACATGAAATACTATTATTTATAAATGTACAAGTGGGGTTGGGAGGATATAATCAACAAGAACTTTATAACATGCTCTATCATGGGATGGATTGGGTTCTATACATATCCCTCTTGCAGAAGGTAGATGGTGCAGATACAATTAGTCGCTTACCTTTTCTTGTTCAATTGTATGACCGAGTGACATGATGATTTCGCTCCCTGTAAACCTTGTCGATCCCATGCCTGGGTACACATACGATCCTGTTTTTAATGATGCAGCAAAGTAGGCATCAACATTGAAATCATCCCACTCAGACTGATGCTCCCTCAAGAAGCGAATTAGAGCAATTGGAGGAACATTTTGAAAGGAAGACCATTGTTAACAAACTCATTAACTAATCCATTGGAGTTTCATCTGTTTCAGTTTCACACACACTAAACATATAAAATGTTCAGAAAGGCAAATAATCTTCAATTTCATAGCCGTTTGGAAAACATCCATGGTCAAATAAAAGATGCCTATAATTTTAAAATGGTTGTTATTATTTCCATCCATAGTCTTAAAAGTTTCAATGTGGTGCCTAGTTAGGAATTAAATCTCTCAAATCATCACATCACCAGATTCAATCTTTTATTTTTTCATGCTACATTTTCTTTCGCATTAGCTTATCTTATCTCTCATCTATTGTCTTGCTAATGTTGCTAATAGTAGTGAATAACAATGATACGTTAAAGCACAACCATAAAGAAAAATGAAAATTTCTAAACGACCACAAAAACAATTTTAACCATACTTGGAGAAGCATTGAAGCCTTTGCACAAATGATTCCCCTATGGAATGCAAGAGAATTGACTGAATCATATGGTGTATTTAGATTCTTACTCGAATTTATGGCAAGGATCACATCATCAGCTCCATCACAATTGACCAAAGACCACCCATCATCATTGAATCCGTTGACAACATCATTAAATCCTCTACAAGAAGGTAATATAGGAAAGAGACCTTCAAAGTGTTCTTGTTCAAAACCATGTTAAAAATTAAGTGAAAAGATCAATAAGAAACATTTATCAAGTAAAAGATTGTATATCTACCTGCTCAATCTTTGGCAGAAAGTTTGTAGAACAACTGGTTGCTTGCCTAAACTGTATACTACTTCACCACTGGTCTCTTGAGCGATTTGCCTCACATAGCAAAGAGTCTAAATATTTGAAATAATAAAAAGGAGATGATGAAAATTTGACCAAAGTCTTCAAAGGATGATGTAAACTAAATAAACTACCTAACCAACTGTTAACTAAAACAGTTTTTAGTTTTATGTTGTAACAATAAAACTGTTAAGTAAAACAATTTTTTAGTTTCTGTTGTAAAAATCCTATTATAAATAAACAATCTTCATCATCTTGGAAAGATAAGAGAAAATTCCAGAAAATTATTCTTTGGTTTACACCAAATTGGTATCAGAGCACCATCGGACTTGGGACCGATGGCCAACCGATGCGATAGAGCTTCGGTGGCAGAAGAATAGCAAGAGGCAGGAGAAATACCCATTCTCTCTCCAAGAACATCAACCAGACGCTTGCTATCAGTTGAGACTTCCTTGGAGGGAATACAAGAGACTTTGGAAGCGATAGTTAGAAGGCTGGACGATTTAGTTCCAGTTCAACCGGAAGGAGGACGACCCAACTTGTAGCAGTAGGGTGCACAAAGAAGAAGAGTTGCAGAACGTCCGAGAGGTTATAAAAATCAAGAACGTTATCAAGAAAGAAGATTGAACCAGGTTCAAAGAAGGAATAAACATCAAGAACAATGGCCAGAAATTCAAGATTTGAGTTCCTCAAGTGAAGAAGAAGATATCGATGACACCATTAATGAAAGAGGACACGAATTTGCACCAGTCAAACAAAGAAGAGCAGAAGCACATGAATATAAGATGAAAGTTGACCTGCCTATATACGATGGTAAACGAAATATTGAAATTTTCTTGACTGGATTAAAACACTGAAATTTTTTTCAGTTACATGGAAACAACTGACCACAAGAAGGTTCACCTAGTGGCATTGAAATTAAAAGGTGAAGCATCAGCATGGTGGGATCAAAAATCTTGATCACTCCAAAAGAAGAGCATCAACCACAGAGGCATAGTTTGTTCAAAATAAGATGCACGATTCAAGGAACGATTTGCAATGTGACAATAGATAGCGGAAGTAGTGAAAACTTTGTATCAAAAAAGCTAATAAGAACCTTGAGTCTTAAAAGTGAAGCTCACCCCAATCCCTATAAGATTGGATGGATAAAGAAAGGAGGAGAAGCTCAAATTTCATAAATATGTTATGTCCCATTATCTATTGGCAACAGTTACAAGGACCAAGTAGTATGTGATGTTCTCAAAATAGATGTCTGTCATATACCTCTTGGGAAGACTGGAGCAGTATGATACTCGAGCCTTGCATAAGGGGGGAGAAAATACATATGAATTTCACTGGATGAATAAAAAGGTAATCCTCCTACCTTTAAAAAAGAAGAATGAAGAGGGAATAAAAAAGAGCAAGAAAAACAGCAGCCTCTTTGTTACAATCAGTAGAAAGAAATTGATCGAGGAATGTGAAGCAAATATCTTGGGATTAGTTATATAACTAATCAAAATAGGGATGATAAAATTGTTGAAAGCCCTAAAGATGTTAGGAATTATTAATAAATTATTAATAGGAATTATCAATAAATTCCCTAACATTATTAAAGAACCATCAGAATTGCCTCCTTTGCTTGACATCCAACACAACATTGAACTTATACCAGGAGATGCACTACCCAATCTACCGCATTACAGAATGAGTCCCACAGAGTATGTTGTGTTGCAACAAACTA
>JBBPDI010000005.1:5939062-5955242 GCA_037974545.1 Cucumis variabilis
AACACGCAACTAGACTTCTTGATAGTCTGCATGCTCGTGTGCATGCCTGTCGCTCATGCCATGCGGCCATTAGTGTCATGACACCCAATTTTGACAGTTTTAATGTTGGAATTTTTTAAGTTTGTTTGAATAATTTCTGATCCTTAAAGGTTAATTTAGGTTTAAATTCTCAATTTTCAGGACAAGAAAGTATTGGGCAAATCTATAGGCCGAAAGACTAATCAAGTACTATGAGTGACATTAAAATGTTTTAGAAATATGTTCTATCTTATTTAAGTTAATTGTTTTACAACATGCTTTTCAAAAGTAAAGTATTTGCTTGAGCTTGAGGGAAAAGGTATGTTTTAATACATAAGTTTGAAAAAATAATTCTTAGTATGAAAATGATGTTGAAGCTTGAGTTGTTATCAAAAGTATGTTTTATATGGAAACATTAATGAAGTTAAATATGTTTTACAAGCAAAGTTGTTTTGAGTATGAAAGTTTTAGCATGGTTTGAGGCCTATTATGAGATTTCTATAAGTATGTGATTTATGTGTTTAAGTATATATTGCGATGATTATGAGATACATATAGCAACCCTACATGGTATTATAGTTCCTATGGTGAGGGTATTTAGTAGATACCTAGTTTTTCCATCATTTGTGAGTAGGTTTGAGATGGGGGCCTCTTCGGATGCCTAGCTTTTTTATTTTCTAGCTATCTACAAGATAGGGCATTACTGATGCCTAGGTCATTCGTCCTGTAAGTATCATATCACGAGATAGGGCCTCATGCCTAGTTTCTTCATCTCGATTGAAATACAAAGATATACAATATAGCAAAATAGAGAGTTAAAGTTCTATGTTTCAAAAATATGTTTTATATGAGCTTTGCATTTTAAAGTTTGTATAACTGTTTTACTCAAGCATACATTTAAAGCATGTTTCATTAAAGTTAGTCACTCGTTGGGCTTACCAATTCATGCTTTTCATTTGTTTTCAAACTTTTCAAGTTGAGATCGTGGAACCGGTACCTGACTCCATTTGTCAATCTGCTAGTGGCATAGTTTTGAGTCTCCTTTAGTATGCTTTGTTTTGAGTTAGTCTTTTGGGTTGTATTTAAATTGAGAGTTTTTATTATGGGTGTTCCGAGTCTGTTAGGTTTAATTCTGATGTTAGTTATTTGTATTTATGTCTATGTCAGGCTTGCTTTGTTTAATATTATGTAAGTATCGGTCACATTGTGGTTGTGTTGTCATAAGTTGAATGTATGATATGTTTCTGTTGTGTTGATGTTTTAGTATGAATGGTTTAAGGTCAATGGGTGACGCTGAGTTAAGTGGCGATATTTGTTGACCAATTACACTATATCTTAGGCTAAAAGTAGGTAGCCTAGAGGGGTTGTGACAGTCTTTATACATTTACACTATCGATTATATGTTTAGATATTTTTTATTGCACAACCATTTTGACAACACATTTTCACACAGATGAAGATAAAGGTGCAGAGAAAGAAGAAGAGGTTAATAATGAAGAAGAAAATAATGAAACATCAGAAGAAAGTGATGAATAAGAAAATAAGAGAAGGAAAAACAAAACAAAACAGAGCCAGGAGCAAATTGTAAATACTGCAATATTTTACTATCTTTATGTACCTAAAAAGAATAAATAATTATCATTGCTTACCATTATTTTTTCTTTTGATTAACTTCAACAATTTCTTGCAGCAAGTCATTGAAGAAAAGGAAATAGAAAAAGAGGATAAGAAAGTTAAAAGTGAGCAAAATCAAGAACATACAAATGCTGATAACGACACTGAAGAAGAGATTGACAGTGATAGTAGTCAAGAAGATGCAGAAGAAGAAATGGAAACAAAAGAAGAAATGCAAAAGGAAAGAAAATGTTAGGGACCAAAAAATAAATCAAAGGTTTCAAACATTGTATGGAGAAAACCAATCTTAAAAGAAGAAGAAATAAGCAAGACGAAAGAACAAAGAATATCAACACATGAATACATTGATTCCACTCCACCCTTTTGCCTACAAATTTCTCAATATTTTAGAAAGAATTTATAGTGTTTGTAAAGCTTCAAATTTGTAAATTTTAACTTTTGAACATTTATTTGTTTTATACTTCAGTAATTTGTAAATTTCTTTATACTCAACATGATTGTTTAAATGATGTTCCAAACGATAATTCGACATAACTACAAGATCATTTAAATATATATTACCATGATGTAAGATGTATAAGAAGATCATTTAGATTTAGTAGCACGATCATTTAAGTCGAGCAACACTATTATTTAGATGTCCCACATGATCGTTTAAATAAACTGCTATACGATCATTCACACAAACGATCGTTTACAATCAATTCTCATTTATTAAGGCCACGTAGAGACCATGCAAAGATTTTGACATTTTTATGTGTTGTAAATAACCAATTCACATTTTTATCATGTCACTCAATAATACAGAAAAACTCTTCGTTTTTTTATCCCTCATTTTCATTTAAAACTCATGCTCTCAAACCATTAGGTTTAAGGTTTTTAAACTTTTGCTCTAAAACATTTGCCTCTCACAAAATGTGGTTCAACATCCTGCTATTTTAACTAAGAATAACAAGATCCAACAGAAGAAAGAAAAAACATGCAAAGCATTATGATCATGAAGATACTATGAAGGTTGACTTAGTCCTCTTGAACGAAACTGTGGTGGTGATTCCAAAAATATCTTGAAAAGACTATGGTAAGCTCTTATCGACTTCCTTGATTCTGATTCTAATACCAACTCCATATGGAAAACGTTGGTATCAAAATGGAAGGTAGGTTTAAGAATGGAAACAAATGGACAGAAGGTTTGATAGCAGAACATGAGGGCTCGCAAAACATCCAGTGTTTTGCAAAATCCTTTCAAATAATTAGACTTGTCGTCTTTAAAGGACTGTAGAACTTTCCATTCTGTACGTTCTAGTCCTTGCCTGGAAATTTGGTCTGGATTAAAAAAGAGAAAGCAACAGTTAAATTGCTTCTTTTTCATCTTCATTTGTTTCGAAACGATGATTACATGTAACAGATGTGTAGTTTACATGTTCTGTAACATATTACATGTAATGGAAAGTTGGTTTGACGAAGGTAGATAACATTTACGTGTTATGTAAGATTTAGATGTAATAACATTTACAATAAATGTAAAAGAACCTTTGACTATTTCTTTGTTTCATAATTTACTAACTTGTAAATTTCTTTCTAATCTATTTTGCAAGTTTCTTATTGTACGATTTTTTTGCTTCCTTACTACAATCTAGCTTGCATTACAATGGTAAAACTATTTTTGTGTTATCTATCTCATCTAAATCATATTGATTGACGTCAATAAAAACATTGTTTAGATTAATTATTCGGAGATCCTTTTGATGTTATTCCTATATTGCTTACTAAAGTTCGTTTAGTTTTTAGCAACACCATCGTTTAGATGTTATTACTAAATCATTTTGGAGTTTACACGTAATGACAAGATCGTTTAGATATACTCAAAGAACGTTATCAATTAACTGCACGATCATTTATGTAAGTAAAACGTATAGTTTATTAACCTACATGATCGATTAGAAAAAATTTACAATGTTTATAAAGCTTGAAATCTGTAAATTTTAACTTATGAACATGTCTTTGTTTTATACTTCAGTAATTTGTACATTCTTTCTACTTTACTATTGTTGGATATTCTACACCATCATGTAAAATGTATAACATGACCATTTAAATGATGTCTCAAATGAACGTTTTGACTTAACTACACAATCATTTAAATATATATATTACCATTGTGTAAGATGTATAAGAGAATTGTATAAGATCAGGATGATTTAGATATTAAATAATCTCTTACACGATCATTTAACTAAACTCCTATACTATCGTTTACACAAACAATCTTTTACAATCAATTTGCATTTATTAAGGCCACGTAGAGACCATGCGAAGAGTTTAGCATTTTTTTGTATTGTAAATAATCAATTAGCATTTATTAGCCTGTCATTGAATAACATAAAAAAACTCTTTGTTTCTGAATCCTTCATTTTTCTTTAAAACATGTGCTCTCAAACCATAGGTTTAGAGTTACAAATTTTCCTCTAAAACATTTTTCTCTCACAAAATGTGGTTCAAGATCCAGCTATTTCGACCAAGAATAATAAGATACAATAGAAGAAAGAAAAAACATGCAAGACGTTATATCGTAAAGATACTATAAAGGTTGGCTTGGTCCACTTCGATAAAATGTGATGGCAATTCCAAAAATGTCTAGAAAAGACTATGGTATGCTCTTATCTACTTCCTTGGTTATGATACAAATACCAACTCCATATGAAAAATGTTGGTTTACAAGTTTTTTCAATCCAGATGGAAGGGAATGAAAGGTTATTATAAGAACGAAAGATAATTTCATTTTCAAGCTTCCAAAACTGAGCGAGGGTGACATGCGATACAATGTGACCGTGAAACTCAAAGCCAAGGTTCTTAGGGTCAGTTATTGCGAGTTCTCTGAGGATAATGACAATGTCTTCAACGTCGATCATTTTTAGAGCTTATCGGAGTTTACCGTCTTCAAAACTCTAGAGAAGGATTTTGAAAAACTTGGGAGGAGAAGCCATTGATGATAGTGATGTGCAGAGAATCAAATGAAGTTCTATGACTCTGGAGCTTCTCTATAAAGCAAAAAACATTTACATGTAAAGGATGTGTAGTTTATATGTTCCGTAACATATTACATGTAATGGAAAGTTGGTTGGATGAATGTAGATAACATTTACATGTTCTGTAATATTTAGATGTAATAACATTTACAATAGATGTAAAAGAACTTTTGAACATTTCTTTGTTTTATAATTAACTAACATGCAAATTTCTTTCTAATCAGTTTTGCAAATTTCTTATTGTAGGATCTTTTTGCTTTCTTAATACAATTTTAGCTTGTATATTATAATTGTAAAAATATTTTTGTATTATTTGTCTCATCTAAATCTGATTGTTTAACTTCTATTATGACGTTGTTTAGATATAATAAAATGATCGTTTAAAATAATTAACATGATCATTTAGATGTTATTACAAAATTGTTTAGATTTAGTTACTAGATCGTTTACCTATATAAACGATCGTTTATATTATACTACAAGATCATTTATCTATGTTATTTAGGATTTAACGCTTAGCATTTACATGTAATTACAACATAAACAATAGTTTATGATACACTACATGATCCTTTAGCTTTATCAAATGATCATTTAGATCTTATATAATGCTCTTTTACACGTGTTGACAAGATTGCTTACGATTATAATTTTATGCTTAGTGTTTACTTGTAATGACAACATCATTTAGATGTAATCAAAGATCGTTTTCACTAAACTAAAAAATCATTTAGATTAAATAACTTGATCGTTTTCATATTATTGAGATATCGTCTAGATTTAATTCCTATATTGTTTACTTATTTAAAGTTGGGAAATTGCCAAAAGTAGTCCAAAAATAGAGGGGTAAAAGATTTTTTAGATTGATTTTGAAAAAATTGATTTTTAGGACAAATTGAGGGTGAATTGTCTAAAATACCCTTCATTAATTTTACCTTTCCTTCCCTTTCTTCAACTTGCGTAAAGATAAAAAAATATGTTACCTCTCGATTCCTCTTGACGTCCAGCCTCTCAAAGTCTTCAACCTCTTTCAAACTCCCTTTCTTTCAATCTCTCTTGCAATTCCAAACAAGATTTAGCTAATTTTGATCAAGTTCTCGTGCTGTCATGTAATTTTTTAGGTTTTTGTTATAACTATGTTATATATAGTTTTTTTTTATCTTCTTCTCTCTGTGGAACATTTGTATCTTAAATGTATAAACTTAATCTAATTTTTATTGTTTCAAGTTCATTTAGGGTTAGTTTCAAACATATTAGCAAGTTATTTATTAGTTTTTTCTCTCGCAAACATCTTGCAGGCATCTCGTAGTTTCTTAAGTTTGAATGCTTAATCTCAAATGAATTATATACTTGTACTTATGTGATTTCAAACATATCGCAATCTTGTATTATCAAATATATTATCAAATGTTCCTTTTGGATATTGCAATCTCGTAAACATCTTGCAACTTTCAAACTTTAAATGTCCAAGGCTAATTTTGTAGCTACTATTCATGTTTTATTTAGTTTTTAGCTACTATTTTTTAATCTCGCAAATAAGTGATACACCTTTTTTATGTAATATGTGATCAACTTCTAACTTTAAATCAATTTCTGTAGGAACTAAAAGTTTAAGGTGGTTTAAGGATGTCACATGTTCATATTATAGTGTGAGCGGTGGTGTATGGGATGAGGGACGAAGAAAATATAAAGGAGGGATGTTAAAAGGCAATGTTGTTAGTAAAGAAATAACACACAAAGATTTACGAGTTGCATTATATGACCTTGCAGAAGTTGACCGTATAAAGTTCGACATAAAAATAAGATGCATATATGAGATAAAAGTGGAAAATGAAGCACCTCCATTTGAATTAGTCAATGACCATGATTTGAAGTTTTACATTCTTCATGAAAATCCATTGGAGGTTCCCCTATACATCTCATTTGAGCCTAGAAGCAATCAAAGCACGAAAGTGTTAAACATCTATTACAATTCAGCATCTAGGAGCAACCAAATTTATAACTTAAACTCTTATCCTCTAATTGCAATGGATACATTAGATGAGAATGAAGTTCAAATTGGTGAAGTTCATGTTGGCTTGTGTGATAACATGATAGGGACACTTCGGCTATATGCGAATCATATGAGTCAAAAGATGGTATTTTTACATGGGAGCCAGTTGAGATGAACAATGAATCATTTGACATCCAACAAAAAAGAGATGCTCTTACAAAAGATTGCAAAGGAAAAGTTAAAGTTCACTACAACTTCTTTAGCCAAAAATTGAAGACAAAAAAAGTGATTGGTCCGAAGAAAGTTCTACAAGTAAGGAGTTGGATGTAGGACAAATATCTTTTTGCAAGAGAGATTTATCAATGAGATTAAGTGTCTTGGCAATAAAAAGAAAATCAGTTTGTAATAAGAAAGTCTACAAAAGAGGTTCTTTTTGTTAGATACATTGATAAGTGTGGTTGGAGATTGCGAAGGGTGAGATTGAAGGATTTAAATATATTCAAGATTAAAAAGTATGTCAAAGTTCATTCGTGATCTCTTGAGTTTTTGAATCTTGACCACAAGCAAAATCTTGGGTTGTTGGAGAATTAATAAAATCTAAATTCAAGAAAGTCGGTCGCCTATATAAACCACATGACCATAGAAGACATGAGGCAAGACTATGGTATAAATATGAGTTATGAAAAAGCATGTCGTGCTAGAGAAAATGCATGAGTGCGAGGGTCTCCTGAAGAGTTATATAATCTATTGCTTAGATATGGTGAAGCACTATCTTTTATATTTGGAACAACCAAATAACAGTTTGGAATTTTTTTTGTAAAAAAATAGATATTTTATATTTAGTACACGATCTTAAATCAAGAGCAGTTTGAAAAAGAAATAAAAGCAAAACTGTAAAAGAAGAGAAAAATATGATAGAAAGAAAAAAAATGCAGAAGAGCAAGAGAAGAAAGACGATGACAAGAAAAGACAAACCTGAAATATTTTATAAATTTGTCAGTTTTATGGACCTTTTCATTTTGTTACACGGGCAGTAAATATTTTGTCAGTTTGTTATATTTATAAAAATTAACCTAAATTCTAACAATTTTTAATTATAGTAAAATAACTTAAAACATGTAATAGTAATAATTTATAGGGTCTTTTCAAAATAGAACAAAGCAAAAAAAAATATTTACACCGTATAGAAGAATTTCGAAAATGGAAAAAGCCCACAGGCCCACAATGAGAAATTCAAAAAATACTTCATGATTAATTGCAATCCAGCACGCGTAATACATTTGGGAAACGATCGTTTAAATTTGACTATTCTTCCCTATACGATCGTTTAGATTTGATTGTTTAGATTTAGGTAACCAAATTTAAACGATGAAATAAAATGATATTGTGTCAAAAAAATCTTGAAAAAATCGTTTACATTTGGCTACCCAAATCTAAACGATAAAATCTAAACGATTTTTTCAAGTTTTTTTTGGCACAGGATCGTTTAATTTCATCGTTTAAATTTGGTAGCCAAATCTAAGTGATTTTTTTCTATACTTTTTGTATGTGATCATTTAGATTTAGCATACGATCATTTACATTTGGCAAACGATCGTTTACATTTGACACACGATTGTTTAGATTTGATCGTTTAAATTAAGGTAGTCAAATCTCAATGATTTTTTTCAAGATTTTTTGGCACCATCGTTTAAATTTGGTACACGATTAATTATATTTAGAATACGATTATTTACATTTAGCAATCCAATATCCCAACAAATTTTTTCACGGTCTTTTATATTTGACACACAATCTTAAACCAAATAACAGTTTAAAAAAATATAAAAAAATTAGCGAAGAAAGAAAAAGTCGATGGAAAGGGAAAGAAAAAAATAGAGAAAAAGAGAAAAAAAACGATGGAAAGGAAAAGAAAAATGCCAGAAGAAAGAAATAAAAAGAAAGGACAAATGGAAATATTTTAAAAAATTGCAGAATAAGAGAAAAAGACAATGAAAAAAAATATCGTAGAAGAGGAAAAGAAAAAAAATCATGGAAGAGAGAAGAAAGACAATGATAAGGAAGGACAAACCTAAAATTTTAAAAAAATAGTAAATTCCATGGGCTTTTTCAATTTATGACACGGGCCGTAAATATTTTGCTCATTTATTCTATTTATAAAATTTAACCTAACTTATACATATATTTAAGAGTATATTTTGTTGAAGTGTCTTCTTCTCTCATAAATATTAACACACAACTTTACATTTATTCAAATAAATAGTGAAAACATGAAGAAAAAAAATAGAGATTTGAGAGACAAATAAAACAAATAAGAAGAAGAAGAGATACTCAATTCGTTGTGGAGGTGATAGCTATATAGTTATAAGTAGGAGAAGATGAGATTACAAAATTTTACTATTAAATTAAATATAATTAATATAGTCATTAACTTTGTAATTTATGAGAAATTTATATAGTCAACAATTAACACAATGAAAAGTTGCATTGGTAGATATTTAATGCAATTTAACAACTATGCAATAAATGAGTAATGAAATTTCGAATTTAATTGCTCAAGATAAATTTAAAAAAAAAACTTAAATTTGGTGTAAACAAAACTATAGAAAAGAATCATTTGGTAATTAGTTTGAATTTTGAGAGGTATAGAAGTTCGAAAAAAATTTCCACATATCCTCACTTTTTAGTATAGTATAGATATAAATTAAGTAATTAAATAATATCAATTGAATTAGGTAGATCTTGTTGTAAAATATTCATAGTGGTTGAAATATAGCAAAAAAAAAAAAAAAAGAAAGACAAATTAATAGAGCATAAAGACTGAATGAATTTTGTTATATTTTATAAATAATTTTAATATTTTATTATTTTTAAAATCTTCCAAAATAAAATTTTAAATTTTAAATGTTTCCATATTTACAAAACTAAAATATTGTAGACACTTCTACCAAATTCTATTTTAAAATTGTCACACATTAGATTTCTTTTTTTAATAGAGTAAATTATAATTGGTGGCAATTTGATGAATGATAATTAAGTATATAGCAACATTTAAAAAAAGTACAAATATAACAAAATCTATTAGTGATAGACTTCTTGATAGAAAACATACAAACGTAGCGAAAAAACAGATCAATTTTACTTTAAAAGCAACTAAACTATTTAGTGGTGAACATGCTAGATAAACCCTAATTAAAACAAATTAGACTTAAAAGAAAATTTACCTTTCAACTTTTTCGAAATTCTTGATATCTCCTCACGAACTCAAAACGAGACAACCATTACAGATGACCCATTAATCTTCAGACTTAGAATCAAATTGTGGGACCCAATTAGTTGAAGGAACTAAGGGAGATGTATGGAAATTGAAAGGTAGAAGTTTAGTTGAGATTCTAGAGGGTAATAATTTTGTAATTTCCAAAATTACTAGAAAAAGGCAAAAAGTTTTTTAACAAATTTGAAAATAATCATATTTATAACCTAATTACATACAAAAGTGCATGTAACTAGTTAGCCAAATCTCAACACCTAATAATCCACTAACAATTAGTGAAACTTAGTGAGCTAGGTGTCTACATCTCATGTAGCCACATATCCCACTAAGTGTTAGTGGGATTATCCAACAAATGTTGAATTTTCCCACTAACTTAGTCTAAGGGTAAAATGGTCATTTGACCTTTCAAGTCAAAATCAAACTTTGACTTTTTCAAGTTAAAAGTCAATATTTTGACTTTTTACCATTTTGTCTGTCTTAACTAATTTCGACCTCTCGAGCATGAATCCGCATTCATTTTTCCAAAATTCAAAACACATTTGAATATAAGACCGGTCAAAGTTTGACTTTTCAAATTTAAAAGTCAACATTTGACTTTTTACACCTTTGACCATTTCCATCAATTCCGAGCCTCCTAGTATGAATTCGTATTCATATTTATAGTATTTAAATCTCATTTAAACATAAAGCTCTATTTCTAATCTGAAATCCAACGACTATATCATATATACTTGTCAGTTTCTCTCTCTTCTTCCAATTCGACTTATTCCATCACACTATTCTAATTTTATTCCATATCTGCTAGCAGGGGAACCTAATGGACCTATAGATCATGGGCTCCAACGATTCAAGTTAATCAACATTCGTTAAGTAACGGATCATTCCACTAAAGTCCCGCAGTTGCACTTCCATCACTAGAGATATATTTGTATCCATTTTATAAAACCATGATCAATAAGTTAATCCTTCACAGGTTGTTTATAACCTCGGTTGGGTCAAAATATCATTTTACCTCCGAGACTATCTCTTGCTTCTTAAGTTTCACTAATTCACTATTGAACAATTGGTTTAAGATCCAACCTAAAACTTAATCCCTTTCAGGCTAATGAGAAGGTGAGGCCCCTTGTTCAAGACTTAGATTTAGTGCTTAAGAGAACAACCTATCTACTAACCTTAAAACTAGTAGGAGTGAATTCCATTTTGCATCCTATGTTCCCAGCTATCTACCCAATCTTACCCCTGAAATGGGAGGCTTATTGGGCCAATGCTGATGAGTTGCACTCACCTATGCAGATCTAAGGATAATCTCGTGTGAAAAAGAGTTTATAGTTGGCTCAGAATTAAGATTAAGTTGCCTAGGTCATCAACAATCGAGATAGTCAGTTCTAAACAGTAAACGGTGTTATAATGTAAAAGTGACTATTTCATGGTTCAGTCTTATGTGAGTATTTTACATAGGATGCCCCCACTTTCATGTCTCTACATGAACGATTCAGGATTACCTCATTTGTACTAACTACAAAGTGGACCGCATCCAAGTTTCTCTGAATAAGGCGCCCAACCTTTATTCATATACTATAGACTATTTAGGATATATATTTGAACTTGATCCATGTTTAAGTCTCTATATAAAGTTCAAGTTTACTAAAAAAAATAGTTTCGGGACTTAGTTTATTGAATTCAAGATTATAATATTTAAATTTTTAAAAAACAACTTTATTGAATAGAATATGATTACAAACTACGAGTTTTAGGACATAAATTTCTAACATTTCTATCGTTGATAGACTCTTATGGTCTATCAGCTAGGGGTGTAAGAATATGGGTTGAACCCGAATAATCCGGACTATCCAATTCATATTATAAGGGTTGGGTTGGGTTAAGTTAAAATATGAGTTCAGTTGGGTTAAAAAATTTTAAGTTTTTGGGTTAAGTTGGGTCTCGGGTTAGAGGGTTGAAAAATCGATTCAACCCAACCCAACCCGAATTAATATAATATATATATTATTTATAAAAAACAAATTAGGTACATAAACTTTGAATTTATTGTATGAAATTTTGAATTATGTATGTTTGAAATTTAAATGTAACAATTTTAAACTTTTATAACCATTAGAAACTATAAAAAAAAACTACACAACCCGACAACCCAACCCATATTTTATGGGTTGGGTTGGGTTGGGTTGGGTTATAAACTAAATTCTGGTTATTCGAATTGTCAATCCAAATAACCCAAAAATATGAGTTGGGTTGAGAATGTCTTCCAACCCAACCCAAGCCAACCTGATTTCACCCTTACTATCAGTGATAGACTCTTATGGTCTATTAGTGATAAACTAATATTTGCAACATGGTCTATCAGTGATAGACTTTTATCATTGATAAACTTTGATAGATTTTACTATATTTGTAAATTTTTTAATAAAATATTGTTATATCCTTAATTATTTTAAATCTAATTGTTATATTTGTAACTATCCCTTTTTAATATGCTTAAGGGTAGGGATAGTGAGGAATTGTTATGGATAGAAAAACAATGAAACAATTGATAAATTATAGCAAACAAGACTTGGTATATAGAGTTTGATGTATTTTACTATAATTTTAAAATGTTTTAATGTTTTACTATTTTAAAAAAAGAACCCTATTGTAATTTTGAAATTGTAAAAACCAAAAGACTTCTATTGTAATTTTGAAATTGCAAAAACCACCTTTTATCATAAAAAAATATTAAAGACACCTCGTTGTAATTTTAAAATTAACATAAGTGAACTTACCAATTTTAGAATCACTTCAAATTATACATGCTCAGAATCATTTTTGTTATTTTTCAAACCATTGATTAGGCATTTAAGGAAAAAGAGAAGTATTATACTTCTAGTTTATTATAGTTTGGTTATAATGGTTTCTGTTTGAAGTTTACATTATTTTAGTTTGAGTTTTAATAGTATAATGCGTAAACTATTTTAGTTTGAAAATAAAATAATATTTTATGGTTATTATATACTTGCTTTAAACACGGTCTAAAAACAAATTTTCAATGATTCTAAATTAGTTTTGATGATATAAAAACTACATTTAAAAATGTAAATTAAATATTAATTCTAAGAGAAATTGGGGTCGATAATCAGGTTTCTTTTCCCTTCTTCTTTTTAAGATAACCGTGTAAGTAGAAAAAATCTTAAATAATAAACTGAAAAATAGCAAAATTCGAAAACATTAAGATTTTTAGCACAATCGCATGTTGCAAATTTTTTTTTATATACCTAATTATACCCCTTGATATAGGACAATCTATTTATTTCAGAAACAGTGTATTTGAACCATTCAAAAAATGAGGCAAAATATCATAGATTCACAAATAAAGTGCATTTGGAAACAATATTCAACTTTGATAAATCTTAACTTAATCGGATATTTTCTTGCTGGAGAATTTTGCATCAACATTGTTGAACAAGAAATTTTGGCTAGTTAAATCGTTCCACGTCATCACTGCAAAACGATGATATTCATAAGTTAATTGGGTTTGGGTAATCAAGTTTTCTCATATCCAACCAATTTAAGCTCTCGATGTAAAAACTAGACCAAAGAAATAATGGATCCAAGCCCGCCAAGCAAATGGATCCAAGCCCAAGCCCAAATCCAACAGGCAAATGGGCCCAAGCCCAAGTTCAACAGGCAAATGGACCCAAGCCCAATCCATCAAGTAAAATGGGCTCAAGTCCAAGCCTAATAAGCAAATGGGCTCAAGCCCACTTAAAGCCCATGGAAATTCTCTATAAATAGAGACATATTCATTCATTTTTAAGGATCTTTGGTTGAAGACAGAATTGAAGCTCGGAAGAACTGAAACTTTGAAGAATTGAAGACTTAAACTTCTAAAAGCTCTCAAGAGGTGCAAGTTTTCATCAACCTCGAGATCATCATCTTCTGAAAGATTGAAGAGACTTGGAAGATCAAACTTTTCTTAGATTCCAGAAGATTGAAGTTCAAATAGACTTACAACTACAACTTTCTGAAAATCGAAGATCAAGAAGTTCTAAGTTTTAATTTGTATTCAAAAGAAAGCATCAAATGAGAAAACATTAGAGATTGTATCCACAACACCATACAAATCAATATACAAAATTCAATTCCACGAATTACATTTCTTCTAAAAAATCTAGTGTGAACAAACATCCTAAAAATATTGAGGTATTTTCTACCAAATTTTTGGAATCTTGCCATTTAAATTAGTTAATTAACGATTTATTTGTATAAATCATAATAGATATATTTAACAACGAGTTGGATTCAAATTTTAGATCATACCCCTAAAATAATGACAAATATAAATTTAACATTTTCTTTATATTTCATACTATTTATAAAAAAATTATTAAATAATACATATTACATATTTTTAATAATAATTTGAATTTAGATTTTATATCATCTCTTAAAATCATCAATTCGAATTAAAATTTTACATCATATCCCTAAAATAATGTTGGAATTTATGTCCTAAAACTTGTAGTTTGTATTCAAAATTCTATTAAATAAAATTGTCTTATTGATACTATAATCTGAAAGCCAATAAACTAATGTTCCGAGACTATAATGTAGACTTAAACTTTATGTACAGTCATAAAAGTGGATCAAGTTTGAGTCATAGCCTAAATGGTCCACAATATATGGATAAGGTTGGGCACCTTATTCGAGAGATACTATTGATGCGGCCTACTTTGTAGTTAGTACAAACGAAGTGATCCTAAATCGGTAATGTAGAGACATGGAAGTAGGGGCATCCTATGTAAAGAGTTTACATAAGACTGAAACCATAGAAATGGTCTCTTTTAGGTTATAACACCGTTGACTTTAAAACCGACTATTTCGTTTACAGATATCCATGTAACTTAATCTTAATCTTGAGCTAACTATGAACTTCTGTTCACACGGAATTATCCTTAGATTTGCATAGATGAGGGCAGCTCAATGGCGCTGGCCCAATAAGCCTCACATTTCAGGGGTAACATCGGGTGGATAGCTAGGCACATAGGGTGCAGGACGGAATTCACTCCTACCCACTCTAGGGTTAGTGGATAGGTTGTTCCCTTAAGAACTGAATCCTAGTCTTGAACAAGGGGCCCTACCCTCTCATTGGCCCGAGAGGAATTTGATTTAAAGATTGAACCTTAAACCAATTGTTCAATAGTGGATCAGTGGGACTTAAGGGGAAAAGATATAATCTCGGGGGTAAAATGGTACTTTGACCGAGCCGAGATTATGAACAACCTATGAAGGGTTATCTTACTTATTATGGGTATATCACATGGACACAAATATATCTATAGTGAGGGGAGTGCAACTATGGGACTTTAGTGGAATAACCCGTTAGTTAACGAAGGTTAATTAACTCGGTCTAAAAGGGTTTAGTCAATTAATCTTGGATCGTTGGAGCCCATGATCTATAGGTCCATTAGGTTCCCCGCTAGCTCATAAGAAATCAACTTAGAACATTATAATGGAATAATTCAAATTGTTTGAATTAGGTAAAGAGAGAGAAACCGAGAAATATATTTGATATAGTCATCGGTTATAACTTAAAATATAGTTTCATGTTTAAATGTGATTTAAATATGACTATGGATTCATATAAGGAAGCTCAGAATTGATGAAAAAGGTCAAATATGTAAAAAGTCAAAATGTTGACTTTTGACTTTGAAAAATCAAAGTTTGACCGACTTTATATTCAAATTGTTGGAATTTATGTCCTAAAACTCGTAGTTTGTATTCGAAATTCTATTAAATAAAATCGTCTTATTGATACTATAATCTGAAAGCCAATAAACTAAATATTCTGAGTCTATTATGTAGACTTGAACTTTATGTACAAACATAAACGTGGATCAAGTGCGAGTATATAGCCTGAATAGTCTATAGTATAGAAATACAGTTGGGAGCCTTATTTTGGGGACACTATGGATGCGGTTCGCTTTGTAGTTAGTACAAACGATGTGATCCTAAATCGTTCATGTAGAGACATGGAAGTGAGGGTATCCTATCTAAAAGAGTTTAGCCAGTTAATATTGAATCGTTGGAGCCCATGATCTATAGGTCCATTAAGTTCCCTTACTAGCTCATATGGAATAAACTTAGAACAATGTGATGGAATAAATTGAATTGTTCGAATTAGAAGAAGAGAGAGAAACTGACAAGCATATGTGATATAGCCATCGGTTTTCAGATTAGAAA
>JBBPDI010000005.1:5955342-6010365 GCA_037974545.1 Cucumis variabilis
TGGGCTGAATTTAAGTTTTACCTTTTGGGAAGTTGTTGCGTGACAGGTTTTTCAAAAGAATCGTGGGTCCTTTTTTTCTTCAGCTATCTCTCTTCACTCATTCACTTCATACTTCAAGTCTTTTTTCAGGGTTAGTACTCGTTGAGGAACCGAAACTTCGAACCATCAAATTAAATGGTAGGATACAAAGAAAAGGTAAAGAGGAAACTAGTTGTTGGTGACAATGTTCCTCCATAAGTTCCAAACAATTATGATGTGCTTTTTTGTGGTATTCCTCCTTCGAAAGACAAATTGGCTGCTCTTGTAAAACGTAAAAGTTCCAACGTAGGTCCTACAACTGAGACAAAGAAGATTGAAAATGTTAGTTTGTCTACTTTTACTTTGACTAACCTAGTAGACTCTGATATTGAGTTAAGACCTCAAGTTGAAAATCCTTCATTAAATGATGAATCTAATCTCATGCTAAGACTCTAATCTTCTTCCGAGAGACTACAAATGATTTATGAAACTAGGGAGCAATTATCTAACACCCCAAATTCTAAGGTATTTTATTTTTATTAAATTGTCTTATTATTCAAAGATTTTAAAATTTTGTTGGGTGTTATTTTATTACACTTAGTGTGGAAGAGAAAAAATTATCTAATGAAAAAGAAAAGAATTGAAGGAGGAAAAAGAAATTGGAAAGGATATATTGGTGTTGTTGTTATTATTATTATTATAAATGAAAAAAAAAATCTTTTTCTCCTTTCTCTTTTGGTGCAGCAGCCCCCCTCCCCCATTTCTTTTCCTTCTTCTTCCTCTCACCCTAGCCGACCGCCTCTCCCACCTTTCTGTTTTCTTTCCTTTTTTGTTCAGTTTTGCAGCCAACCACTGATAGTCCCGCCGTCGCCTTGCACTAGCCGAGCCTATTCCGTTCGACGAAAAGCTAGCCGTGCCACACCCCATCCGCAACACCGCAGACCGTTCGTTCCAGTTCGCGAAGTCTTCGCGTGACTCCTCGGCGCGTAACCCCTTCGACCGAGCCATCCACCTTCCTTCGCTCTGATCTGTCCCAGTTCTGCAAAGCGCCGTTGCGTCCGCTCATCTGTCGATCGTGAGGAAGCGCGAGCTTCTCCTTCCAGCCGCGGGGGTTCCCTTTCTATCGTGCGTGATTTTTCTTCGATCGCTGCTTCTGGCTTGCTGTGGACTGTTCGGTGAAAGATTTGGGTAATGTTAAAGTGTGGGTTCCATTGTTTCGTGTCTATCGTTAAATGTTAACTGTTGGACTTAATTATTGGAGAAATGCTAAATTCTTGAAGGTACACATTGAATCAGGGAATGAATCCTTGATTTTTCCAAAGGGTTGAGGTGGAGTTCGACTTTCCATCGGCTTGGGTAAGCTGCCAAATTTACATTTGGGGTGAATTGGATGAAAAAAATGTAGAAAGATATTGATTTTATGTTTGTTTATGTTTAGGATTTGATTTATTGGACTTAGTATGATTGAAGAACTTGTATAAAAGTGAGGTAAGAGGTTTCTACAACCGGACTCTACAATAGAATTGAAAAATGTTGATTGTATGGGTATCTCTGAACTACATTAGACTTGAAATATGTTGACTATAACGATATCTTTGAGCTGAGTATAATTGCTGGATATATATGTATTTTGATGTGGACATGATGATAAATGTACAATATGGTTGACTGAAATATATATAGATGTTGATGTGATGACAAAAGTAGTGTATGACTATCTATTATGCTTATGTGAACATGATGATTAACGCCAAGAATGCGTGTTTAGAATATTAAAGTATAGGCAGAGTACTTGTGAATCGAGAGAGGCGTTATGTATATAGATTGTTTGTCTGATGTGTTGGTTTGTTAGTGACTGTTATTGTGATAGAACTGAGCAAGTTGAATGTAAGTGTGTTAAACTGGAATGTTTACATAATTAGGTGGTTGAATTATAATGGGAATGGACTGATTAAATGTTTAGAACGGACTGAGGGAAAATTGTTAGCTTTGTCCATTGGGTAGTGTGCCTTGCAGGTGTCCTACGGGATCATCACATGTAGTGCATCCTTCGGGGGCACTAGACTGATACGTGCTTTCTGCAGAGCACTAGACTGATATATATGTCTTGCAGGACATTAAACTGGTAAAGTGTATGGCACCCCCAATAGGAAGTTAACAGTTTTAATTTTTTTCCTAACGGGACCAGTAGCGGATCTTTTATTGGGTATGTTTATATTCACCCTTTTATGTTTAACTTTTCAGGCAAAGGTAACAAGGGAGGTGGATCTACGAGGGACAAGAAGGAGTCGTGATTGTCATAGGGGTTGTTCTTCAAACCGCTTCCGCTTTTATGCTTATGTTTTATTTGGTTTTCTTTAGTAGTTGAGACTGTTAAGGATTTTTGTGATTGAACTTTCTTTCTTTTTTATATTTAATTTGAACTTTCTTTCTTTTTTATATTTAATTTGAACTTTCAAAACTTTGTTTGAATTAGGGCCCGAACTTATATAAAATTCTCTTTGTCGTTGTTAAAATTTTACTAAACTTATGAAGCCTTATGTTTTAAGTATGAGTCTAGTGTTCAAGTAACAATTTCAGCTTAATTCGAAAAGTTGAGTCATTACAAATTGCATGATGAAACTAGGGTTTCTATTTCTAAGGATTCCATTGAAAATGTTTCCCCCTGTGATCATAGATAATGACGTTACTTTGTTCGTATGCATGCTGATACTAAAAAAAATATTAATGAGAATGTTCTCTCAATTCTGTTTGGTTTGTTGAAACAAACTATCATGCTTCTACTTTAAGTGTTGATAAACCTAGTTTAAATACCTCTATTGTTACTAATGTTGAAGATGGTGAAATTGCAATTGATGATAGTACTCTGTTGTTAAGTATTTGTCATTTGCTACTATGGATTCTGTGTTCAGTCAAAAAGTTGACCCTCTTGTTGTTCTAGGTAAAGTTTTCTCTCCTCATGATGTTAAAGTTATTAAAAGCGTTGTGTCTGCTACTTCTGAACTTGAGAATGCTAATGAGGTTATTGAAATTGATGATCTTATTGGTAATACTCTTAATGACAGTACCATAACACAAGATGATTCTGAATCAAGTCCTCTTTCTCATGCTACTGAAACCGATCTCTAGATGAATGAAAATGAAGGTGAGTCTAATGTGTTGAAAGACTCTAGTGCAGCCTCTTCTGACATGAAGATGATGATGTGATTATTGGAAACTTGCACAATTTGATTTGTGAATGTTGAATATATTGACAATGCTCCTCTAGAGTACCATGAGGATGTCCCAACTAGGTCCAACTTCGATGACAGTGACTCAATTTGGGGTTTCCATGATGATACTGATGAAGAAAATATTGAGAAGGCTAAGGTTACTTGTGCCTCAGCTAAAGGAAGAGAAAAATGTTCAAGAAGTGCAAAAAGTCTGTTGGTCTGTGGAAGTATGTAATTCATAGAAGCATAGTTGGTGAAAAGGAACTATCTAACAAGACTCTAGCTAGATTATCTTTAGCTGATGCAACTTTTGTCGGATGCTAACTTAAAAATAACTATTCTACAGTTAGAACCGTTCTACTCTAAACCCTAAACTTAACCTTACTTAAGAATTTTTAAGTTAGATAGAAAGCCAAGGTAGTTAAGAGTTGTGTAGTTTTGTTACTTACGTTGCCTAGTTGAAGGGAGAGTTAAAGCAAAAAATTTCTTATGTGTTAAAGGGTTTGAGAAGTTGGTGGTCAAGTGAAGGAAAGAAAGAAGGTTAAGTGATTTTTTTGCTCATTGTTGAAAGGTTAGGCGTTTTGACATGCTAGATGGCCAAACAAGTGTCAAAATAACCTCTAAAGGCATGTTCAAGCTGCCAAGGCAGGCCTTTGTGAGCATGTGTTGTGGCCATGTTAGGTGAAGAAGAGCCACGTGAGAGTAGAGCCTTTTTCAAAAGCTAGGCATTAAGACAAGCAAGTACAGTAAGGATAGGTGACATGAATAGGTAAAGAGCCATGTGAGTGATCCATGCGGCCAAGGGAAAAGCATGCCTAGGTGAGGTTAGCTAGGCGGCAAGAGGGTCAAGCCACAATTCAAGGGCTTTGTTTTAAGGTTTACTGAGGTGAATTGAAGTGCTAGGTAATTTGGTTGATCCTTAGAAATTCAAGGGAGGTTTGTGAAGTTGAGAGCAAGTATCCATAACATGCAAAACTTCAAATTTTGGTAAGTAGGAGGTGGCAAGGTTAGCCATGTAGAGAGACCTATAAATAGGCCAATTTCAAACAAAGAGTGCTGTCAAACTTGTCACACCTTACCCCGAGTACCTATTAGCTTGGCCCGAGATGTGGCGTGATGTCAATCAAAGCCGTTCACCTCTGAAATAACTCCAATTGACCCGTGATTTGAAAACGTGAAGCATTTAAAACAACGAAAGTCTTTAAACTTGAAATACTTAAAACCGTAGTGTAGCCCATTTGAAGTGCCTTTTATAAATGTATAAAACCTGAAGATATAAACTTTTAATAGATACAATAATACTTTTAACAAATATATTCTTTACATGACTAAAAATTTGATTGGCAGCAGTAAGTTTAGCATGCGGAGATTCACAATCTGTACCTGGAAAGTGAAAAAACATTGTCAAAGGGTAAGTCGAAAAACTTAGTGAGCAACTGTTTGAGAAAACAAATTTTCATAAACAGTTTAATATAAAATTGAAGTTTAAATGCATTTATCAATAAATCAGTATTCTAAAACATAAAACTTGAAGCATTGAACATTTGTCTTTTCAAAGACAATCGTCTAAAGCCACTAGCAGTACTTACCCCTTCGTCCAAAGATGGAATAGTCGTTAGGAAGCTATCTTCCTCCTTTAAAGCATAAATATATATCCTTCTTGATGGTCCATAACTATAGACTCGTCAATCCTACCATCAGTATGAAGTTAACCACATGTATACAATAAGTCTCATGATATATTCGGGCATGCATAAAAACAGTTGAAAACATTGAAATATTTTCTTGAAAGTTTTGAAATATTTTCTTGACCATGAAATCATAATGTAACTTGAAATATCATTTTAGTAAACATTTATCGTAAATCATGACTTGAAATAATAACTTGAAAATCATAAATAACTTTTCAAATCCATGAATAGCTTGAACCATATTTAATAAATACTTTTAGAAATCGATGTGTCACTCACACGCTATTGCCTATGAAACTTGAAATCATGTTTAATAAATGGTGTTTAAAACAATTTGTTAGTCACAATACTTGTATGTATCCTTCGTCGTAAATTCTTTGTAAGTCTCCTTGATCTGAAAAATCCATAATTATTACTTAATTAGTCTCTTGAACATGAAAATATCCAAAATTTTCCTTAAAATTCTAAAAAATATCACGATGCTCAAAACATCCCGAAAATAGCCCAACCCAACAACATTGTGGATGGGGCTGGCCACGTGCACATGGCTAGAGGGTATTACGTGCTAACCTCATAGTGAGGGGCATACGCTGCGTGCTAACCTCGTAATGAGGGGCAACACGCACACAAGGCCACACATTAGTGTCATAACCGTAGCCTTTCAACTTTGGGACGGACGATTGTGCGACACTTGTTCTAACTCGATGAACAAGTCACCTGATCAAAATCCATAAGTCATGGATAAAGTCAACGTATGATGTACCCTTCCTTTGTGTTCTTGAGAAAATTGTTTATAAAACATGTGAAAGAAAGAAACTACAACAAAAATGGTCTACGACGACAGTTATTTTCTGTCGCGAATAAAATCCGTGACAGTTATTTTGCAGTCATAATATCGCCTGCTGTGGAAAGTTCTTCCATGACAGTTTTTGAAAACTGTCGCAATAAATTTTTCATGACAGAAAATAAATGTCGTTAATTATTATTTTATGACAAAAAATAATTGTCATATTTTATATTATAACAAATAACTATCATCATTTGCATATTAATGACAGTTAAAAAAATTTTGCAAATTCATTTATTATGACATTTTTTTAATGTCAAGGATATGTTAATCGTGAAGTTTTTATAAAAATAAATGTTATTGTTTCGCTATTGACGGCATTTTTTTCCTATTAAATACAGGGCAATCGTGACTATTTTTTTTATAACAAAAATGTCATTGTTTCAATATTGACGACAATTATGGAGTGTAACGAATTCATATATTATGACATTTATTTTCTGTTGCAAATTCCTCAATTACTACCATTTTTCCATGTTCTCCTTGTCGCTCCAGGATTACACAAACCATTTGAATGACAGTAATGTTATAATACATAACACCCATATAGAAAGAAATAGTCGACACTTTAATATATATACGCTATAATATACTTTGTAATATTCGTACATTTTCAATCAAGTTTGAACAATTTACAAGTATGGAATTATAACCCTTAATCAAAATCAGTGTAAATACCATCAGAATACATATAACATGATTTTTTGTACAAGCATAAACAACCAACCGATAATCCTTCACCTTTGAGAACATTCTTTGTTGCTTGAACCATGGTTAAATCCTTCATTTCTAAAAACAGTCAATGTATTTTGATGATCCTGATTAGCTTCTTTTAAGGAAATTTCATGAACTTTGTCAACTCCATTATAACCTACTAAGACAACATGAATATAAGCATACATCACAGAACAAGAGAGTACAACTCGCTTAAAAAGAGTACCTCATGAATATAGCAGACAGTCACAGAAAATTTAAGAAAGTAAGCTAAAAGGATAGTGTCGAATGGTTGGTGGACATAATAGAAAGAAGTAAAATAACTAAAATACGAATTCATTATGGATTAGCTATAAAGTATAATATGGACAAACCAGGTTCCATATTAAATCCTCCATGCTTTAGAAAGCTAGGTTCCCCAAGTACATCTGTTTGCATCACTCTGCATTCTTAATAAACAGTGAAGAACTACCAAAATCAAGATAAAACACTTCATCTGAATTTTGTCATCCATTTTATAAGGTTGTTAATTTCTAGTGTTACAGTTGTTGAAGTACACCTAGTGTTAATGTGTTATAATACTTATTATCATGATTGGATTGAAAAACAAACATCAACTAAAAGATACACCTAGTGAGATTGAACTGTGAATTAACCATACTAGGTCAGCTAACTGAAGGTAACTTAGAACCAAATAAAAAAACCATAACACTCAATGAAAATGTTAAATTTAAAATTACACGAAAAAAGCAAAGAAAATTAGAGATATGTCGAAATATCTTAACTGATAAACAAAGTTTTCAATTATACACTTACTAAATGTGATAAATATAGCTGCAAGGCTACTAGGTGTTCTCGATATATCACCATTAGAGAAAAAGGCTAAGAAGTATGACAATAGTGACAAAGTAACAAGGGTTGTTTCAAGAAATGTGTAAAACTGCATAAAAATAAACAAAATGAGATGGTTAGTGAAACTTCCATATACCTCTAATTAGCTGCGCACTTCCTATTAAGCTATGATACAAAATTGTAACTGGACATAAGAAATGCCAGAAGAAGTTAGATTATCAACTACTTTCGGGATAAAATGATTTTATCTTACACAAATCATAACAAACGAGTAATGCAATGATACTGACATAACAAAACAGAAAATATTACTATAGCACAAGTAGAACATCAATAGTGACACGTTATATCAATTATCAACTGAAAATTTTGCAAAGAACCAGAATATACCCATGCGTATATATGTGACATCATTAATTTTCTAAATGGATGATCCATCAGGAGAACCATGGAATTGGAAACAAATAACTAGATATCAGAAGGAAATAAATACTATGGTTGTGCATACCAAAAAACAAAATACAATATGCATACCAATCTTCCATCTTCATCTCTAAAAACACCCCCACAAAAACAGAATACAATCTCAATCTCACACACACAACCTTCAAAATTACAACACCCCCATATCAAATCTCATAAAAAAACTCAAGAATTCCTCAAAATATTATCAAACACCCCCCAACAGAATCAATCCTCTACTAACAAAACCATATCCAAAACATTATCTAGATCTAAAAAAATAGCAAAAAATTAATATACAACAACAAAATCAATCCATACAAAGTTTTATACACATACAAATTCTAACACACATATATATACATACAAAGTTTTATATCAAACATGAACTTACAAATTTTCAAAAATGAAAAAATAAAATTACAAGTAACCTACCAAGGTAGAATTCCAAATATTTATGCATTGAAGATCGACAAGCTTGTGGGTGATTGATAGGAGGGTCGAATTGCAGCAATTCCTACGAGTTGTAGGCCACCAAACAAAAGGTTTCCATGAACATGAACTTTTACTTCAAAAATATTGGACTCTTCTTAAGAAAAAAAATAAATGCACACACATTCATATCCGTTTAATTATAGGCCATACACACATATATAAATGTGATACAAGAACCATGAACTTACCTTTGTGCTGTTTTAGTTTGTTAAAAACTATGGTCGTAACATTTACTTATGTGTCGTTTGTGTTCAACAAAATTATATCAACAGAAAAAGATCCACAAAATACATAAAAAAAGTTTATAAAGAATGTGCTCTAAACACGATGTACGTGGTTAGAAAGGAACTCCGCCCATTTCGATCTAACTTCATCGACATCACCTTGCAAGTATGTATGTGGTAAGCTTTTCATCTGTGGACAATAAAGTGGTTAAGAATGAGTTTGATTCAAAATAAATGAAATGATGATAGTTTTAAAATTGTTATACTTACGACATCTACAATAGAAGTACTTCTTGACAAAATTATGTCACGCATGAACCGCGTGACATAATACCCGCATTCTACTGCCCCATTTTATTTGGGACACTGTGGATGCACATACAACAACATACATGTATGTTAAAAGTAATAACTAATTTACAACTATCCTAACAGACAAATTCACATACCTTCACAACCTTTTAGTTTGGTTTTTTCTTGTTCGATATATTAAATAACCTACCAAATAATATAAGATTGTTACGTACTTAAAATAGTTGCATATAGAATAAAGAAACTAACGATAATAGTATGACATACATTTGAAGTACTTCAAACATGTGTCCGTCAATCCGGTTCTTCAAGGGGTCAATCCAAAATGCAGCACCCTTTGTAGTATTTATAATGACCAAACTCCAGTGATTGCTAAGAACATAGTTGAAACATTATGACTTCATATTGGATTAGTGCATTGAAAACATAAATGACCGTGAAAATATCATGGTCAAGCACTTACTGGAAGTTATAACAATACTAGTTGGTCATACTCGACTTTGAGCAATCGAGCATTCAACAAATGTGCACACAATTCTTTGTAACTAAAAACACTGACAGATCCGACATCCAAGAACTTGTAGAGCCCTAAACTTCTACCTTCTTCCATAATTGTGTAAAAGTACCTGCAAAATTACAATGGAATTACATCAAAAGGAGATCGTACATCATGTAAACATGAAGTACTCATATATAGTAAAAATAAATCTTACATCATGTAAGCATCTAGACATGTTGTACATTTTTGCTGCATTGAGGAGAAATCTCTCAGGGACTCAATCATAATGCAGCATTTTCTTCGCACACCGAATACCTCAATAGGCGTGGTTAGTTGAATTAATGACCCCATATGCTCAATTAGTTTTACCAAACACCGAAGTGCCACTGGAGCACGTTGATAGGCTACACTAGAGAATGTTGACGGATCCTTACTGAAACCCACAGTCTCCTTGTATCACAAAGACTACAACTAGTGTTAGTATAACTTGATGCATGAAATAGCAACGCAAGAAGACACTCAATCACCTTGTCATTTTCAGTAAAAACAAAATGTCGTGGCCACATTAAGTGTGAACCCACTTCTTGCATCAGTTTGATGAGTCCTTCCTTCGTCGGGATGGAAATTGCACATTCACCATCCAAGACAACACTACCGACACCTTTATGTTGTCACCGTCACCTTCTGCATCAAATATTGTCCTGTGGACAATGAAATTATCTTGTGTTTTAAACGCCAACATACATAGGGTTACAACCTACGTAGAAGTATATGTTAAATATGTGTACGTACACTTAGTAAAGAAAGTGTCCACTTAGTAAAGTATTTGTGAAACTAACCTTCATTTCATTTGATCTCATATCTTCCACCTTCTCTTCTTTCTTCACTGATGCCATGTCATCTGCCACTTTCTCTGGTTATGGATCAAAGACTACATATTCAACCTCATCATCTGAATCCTCTTTCATTGATGGTGTTCCTTTTGAACACATACTCTGTTGTTCTTCTTCGTCTCTTTTGTCACCCTTATCCGTTTTCCTTCTTTCTAGCTCCACTTCTTACTTCTTAACTCTTTTTGCCATTTCATCCCGTTCTTCATACACTCTATTCTCCTCGTTATTTTGTTTCGATTTTGATTCAATTGGGATATAAAAATACTTTTTCTTTGTGATGTACTTCTCCACGTCTCGGACTATGCCTAGACGATCGTTCCCACCAAATGTTTAGGTTAGTACATTGTCACTGCCTGATAAATTATGTGCCTGTTAGTTGCCTAATAGATCGTCCTAATATAGAAGAAAGAATGGAAATTATAAGTTGCGAAGCCATGCAAAAAAAAAAATTTGTCAACGCATTGACTTACTATAACATTGACAACGTCCTTTGTCTCTTTACCTGGGAATTCTTCCTTACAATCCAAGCGCTCATGAAGACGTACGCTATATAAAGAATAGATGCTATATAATATAACCAAAATAGGGAAGGAATAGATGTTTAGAACATGTTGAATATTGTTTAAAAATTCATAGTTATAGAATTGTTAAAAGTTATCAACTATTTAGTATAATGGGAAGCATCCACAGATTGCTGAAACTGTACTATCCCTGGTTTGTGATCAAATCCCAGTTAAACTATAAGTTAATATGGTCACAATCTAAGAAAAATAAAATTAAAAAAATCAAAGTAATGTGTCTTAAAGATATTAAAAAATCATCAACAATGCTGTAGAGAAGTCAAACTAATTTTCAACCTTCCTCTAATTGTCTACAAATTTCAATGTTTGAAAGTGTCAAACATAAATTACTTAATGTTCAGTAGATGAATAGGCAATTAGGCATTAATTAATGAGGTTATGTAATGTAAATCATAAATAAATCAACATAGTGTTTCAAATACCATAACATTAACATTTCTTCTAAAATTATGTACACATACTGAATATCTTCAGTGAAATATAAATAATCTTGTTGATGATTGTGACTTATTGTTGTTTAGGGTCTATGCAATAACCTAAAAATTAACTACTTTGCATTGAGGCTAGCCTGAAACACGACTAGTATAATTTTTTTGTTTATATAATATAATATAACAATCTTTAAATCTTCAAATTCACTTATTTTTGTTTATATAATATAATATAAACAATAAAAATATAATATAACAAAGATTGTAACTTACCAACTCCTCAACAAGATCTGCATACCCTTTGTGAGATGTTCTATGGTTGTATTTGTTTAGCTTCCTTTTCATTTTTCCTTCTTTACTTTTTTTTTTGTAGAAAAAATTGTATCAACTGAAAATGGAATTGTCTTACAAATAAGAAAAAAAACGACAATCATTAAATCAATGTAATGAACATTGAACACAACCAAATAACCAAGTGCACGCATCTTATTATACATACTTCTCAAAGTCAATCGGTAACCCATGTGCCTCCACAGTCAGATCTAGCATATGTTTCCCCACCTTCGTTAATATCACATGTTGTCCATTTCGAGAGTGGGAGATAGTGCGGTAACATGTCTCCTATGTCATCATCAACACATTTGTAAGGAAAGCCCTTCTCTGGTGGCATCACAACAACGAACCATCTTGTATCAACAGGATCTATGACATAGAATACTTGTTTTTCGTGTGTGACAATAATGAACGAATCTGAAGAGTGTTCAATTCTGCTAAGGTCCACTAGTGTGTAATTCAGATCGTCCATTCGATTACCAGCATTATTTTTAACCCAATTTCCTTTGAAAAGAACAACCTTAAACGTATTGTAGTTGATTTCCAAATCTCTTAAATCGTCCCATAGAAAGACATGTCACAAACGACTAATTGTTTGTCCTTCACACTAGACACTTGCATTGTTGTTTCAACTAACATAATCCCACTATTTTGAACAGTTTGATGGTCATCACGAGACTTTGTGTGGTATGAAGATCCATTAATCATGTACCCCTTTTACGTCATGGGTCCATGTGCAAGCCAATGTATGGAATTCGAGACAACCTTTCCTTCCTGGAATTCATTCACCACCTATTAAAGAGAATGTTCAATTGTTCTAACTATTAAACAATTAGAAGAAATAAAAATGCAATTTGATTGTTTAAGTACCTGATCCCGTAACCATGCACCGAATGATCAATTATGTTTAACTTGTAGCCATTGTTCATTTTTTGCTCTTCTTTGATTTTTCATCTTTAATTGGTTCAAATGTTGTCTAAAAAATGTTTCATACATTAAAATGGTTCTTTGAGGGGAAATTAATGGCAATATATAATCATACGAATGCTTACTCTATGTATGGGTGTACTAATTCAGTGTTTTGTAAAACGTGAAGATGTGCTTGCTTCAGTTGTTACACATCGAGTCGAACACATGTTCCTGTTGACAGTGATCAATCGCTTTGTCTGTCTTTCCTAGAATTGAGTGACACAAATCCAATAAGATCTAATCCAGAAAGAAAATCTGAACAAAGTTTAACAGCCTCCTCACATATTTGTGCTTCTACAATGAATCCTTCTAGTCAAATTCTATTAGGAATATAACTTTTCAACACTTTCATACATTGTTCAAATGGGTACATCCACCGCAAATATACAAGTCCACAAAGCTTTACTTCTGTCATAAGATGAACGACAAGGTAAACCATAATTGTAAAGAACGAGGGTGGAAAATACTTCTCAAGATTGCATAAATTCAAAACTATATCTTCTTGCAATGCATTAAGATCTGAGACGGAAAAACTTTTGGCACAAATCACATTGAAGAACAAGCACGATCTACTGATAATGTACCTCACATTCTTTGGTAGGACTGAGCGTATTGCAATTTGAAGTAGTTGTTGCATTAAAACAAGACAGTCATGCGACTTAAGGTCGGTCAGTTGTAAGTCATCCAAAGAGACACAACTTCTAATATTTGATGAATAATCTTATAGAACTTTAATTTCAGATAATGTCTTACAAAACCGATAGTTCTCTTCTCTTGACAATGTATAACATGCCACCGGTATGTAAGTTCTATTAATTGTAAACGTTGGTGCCAATTCTGGTCTAATTTTTATTTCAAATAAGTCAAGTCTAGTATTCATCCCATTCTTATTTTTTTTTCTGGCATATCAAGCAATTTTCTCACTATGTTCATGCATACATTTTTTTCAATATGCATTATGTCTAGACAGTGTCTGACATGCAAGTGTTTTCAATATGGTAGTTGAAAAAAATTCTGGTCTTCTTTTCCAATAGTCATTACCACCTTCATTATGCAATGTCTTCCTACACTTCTTCCTATATGAAAATATCACATCTTTCAACTTGAAGTACATGGCCTCTCCTGACAAGGGTTGTGGAGGACTTCCATGCTCTTGCTTACCATTATTTTTTTTTATTCTGTATGGATGATGTCTTGGCAAATACTTCCTGTGTCCCATGTATGACATTTTTTCCATGTTGCAGTTTTATTGAAGTAGTCTCCTCTCCACATATTGGACAAGACTTATATCCTTTGATACTAAAACTGCATAGATTACCGTGTGCTGGAAAATCGTTGATGGTCCACAATAAGACAACTCACAATGTGAAATATTCTTCTTTATATGCATCTAAATAACGACTCCATCTTCCCACAATATTTGTAGGTCATCAATTAAGGGTGCTAAGTACGTATTGATATTGTATCCCAATTGCGCTGGACCTGATATTATCATTGTCAACATCAAATATTTTCTTCTCATACACAACCATGACGGAAGGTTGTATATTGTAGTAATAACAGGCCAACAATTGTAGGTCGTCGATAGATCTCCAAATAGGTTAATTCCATCAGTGAACAAACCCAAACAAAGATTTCTCAGTTTTGACCCAAAGGTTGGCCACATGTGGTCAATCAACCTCCATGATGAAGTGTCAGTCGGGTGTCTCGAAATACCATTAAATTTTCTATGCATCACATGCCAACGCAAGTTCTTAGCATTTTCAAATCTCTTGAAAATTCTTATAAATCTTAGAACTATTAGAAAGTACCACATCTACTTGGCATCCACACCACTTTTTTTCTTTTTTGAGTTCTTAGTGATCTTCCACCTTGACAAACCACACTTAAGGCACTTGGTCATGTTTTCATATTCTTTTCTATACAAACAACAATCATTAGGACATGCATCAATTTTTTTGGTAACTCAGTCCTAAGGCACCTGGTGTTTTCTTCACTTCGTATAAGGAACATAGAATTTCGTTGTTTTCAGGTAATAGATCACTTATTATGGACAATAATTCAGAGAAGGTAGTGTTACTCCAACCATACCTAATCTTCAGGTTATACAATCTCACTAGGGCTGACAACTTTGTGAATTTCTTACATCCTAGGTATAAGGGTTTCTTTGGGTCATCGAACATAGTATCAAAGGTATTGGATGCATTACAAGATTGTTATTGAACGAATTGGACCATATTATCTGTATTAAATAAATCATCATTTTCATCAATTTCATCCACTGTATTTTCCATTATGCTGGTAACGTTATATGAGGTCAAATCTTCACCATGTCAGAACCATACCTTGTAACTTTTATCAACTCCATTGGCATACGAATGGTATCAAACTTTTGAGACATCCTTAAGTAAATGATTGCCACAACTCAAACATGAACATCTAATTGAATTAGAACTTTTGGTATGACTCAAACCAAAGTGAATGAACCTTTCGACTCCTAAATCATATTCTCTTGACATCCTATTTTCCGACATCCATGACTTGTCTATTGTGTAGATGTAAAAAATTTAATCTTCTAAATTGGCCTCTAAACAAACCTAATTACAAAAGAGATATTGGGCAACAACTTTTAAAACTTTTAAAACTCAAACTTTCAAAACGGTACATAATCACTCTTCAAAGTTCAAACATGCAACTAAAACTTTTAAAAACAAAAGAACTAAATATCCCAATTTTCACTTTTTTAAGCACCTAAGAAAGTATATTTCAAATCCTTAAAAGGTCAAATGTCATACCCTAAATCAATAATTTAACCAAATATAAATCTACCACATAATGAGTTGTATTTGGTTAAGCTCTCTCTCATCTAACCAAAAACGCTTAGAGATAAGTTATTAGAACTACAACCACTCACCACACGTAAAAATTCAAAACCATAAGAAACAATACAGAACCTAAACACAAAAAACCCATAGAATGCCTACATGACAATAGTTCGCACTTTTAATTTATTAGTTTTTGCACAAATTTCAACATTGGAATTAGCGTGTTTTAAGAGAGGGGGTCACTACTCAGTGTTGAAATTTCCAGAACATTATTAAGAGAGGGGGTCATTACTAAGTAGAATACTATATGGAATGAAACATATTAGACTTCACAATCTTGCCATCAACTACTCTACCGAGAAAGTACCCTAATCAACATCATTCTTAGTCGTAACAGTTGGTTTTTAAAATGCAAAATCCTTAGGAGATCAACTCATTCGTAGTGATGTTCAGGGGAAAAGGTTGGGGATGGCTTTTTAGTCCTCAGCCTTGCTCCTCTTTTTTGTTTTCCATCTTAGTAAAGTTCCCCTAAAATTATAACTAACACTAAGAGAGGTTAAAGCTCTTTATTACAGTTGAAAGTAAGACTAAGAGAGGTTTTAAAGAGTTGAAAAGTTAAACTATACAAACATGATGCATCTTCTCTTTTTGGTTAAGCTCTGTCTCATACCTCAACAACAATCACAAATACAATTTTAATGATTGTGGATTATATTCAACAGTGCACATCCAAGCAAGTCAAAATGAAACTCTTCAAATATAACACTAAGGCAAAAACTTGCTCTAGAGAAAATGCATAGCAGAAAATTAATGAAAGAATATATCCTAAACCAAAATTTTCAGGGCCTTCATGCTTTTTCTCTTGCTCTCTTTCAGCTTCAAGTCTTAAATGATTTTTGGTCTAATTTAATTCACATACACCATGTACGGGTGTTTGTCCAAAAGATGGAATTCAGACAAAATTGAAAATTCCACACCTTAAGTGACAGAGAACAACTATACAAAGAGAGAGAGAAAAAGAAAAGGAACAAACAACTTACTGGTAGAGGAGGTGACGACTATGGTTAGAATCTTGAAGAGATTGCAGCAGATTGGAGATTAAGGGCATAGATTTAATAGATTAGGATAGAGGACATTTCGTCGTCCAGTAGAGGAGGTCTCGACGGGCACGAGGGGGTGGTGGCAGTGATGGAACTGGGTATTGTCTGAAGATAGTCTTTAAAGAGTTTGGAGATGGGGTACGAAACAGGGCGTTGGAGTAAAGAGACGAGCATGAATGGAAGGAAGGTTTTTCGATAGGGGTTAAGCTTTAATTCTAAATAAAAATTTATTTTTTTTTCATATATTTAATAAATTATTTTATGTATCTTCTATAACATCAAAAAAATTTTATGAAAAGTATTATCCAAAAAATTCCACCTTTTCACGCCAAAAATGCGTTTTTTATCCTTTTGTGATAGTTTTTTTCTCCCCCCATTTTTGTGATATAAATAACCGTCGTAGTAGATGGTTTTTATTATAGTGAAATACATTGAAATTGACGTTACAATATGCATTGAATACTGTCAGTTGCAAGGAAAAAGGTTTGCTTGGAAAGAGTGCGACAATGCTTGAGCGGGGATTTAACTACTGTCTCCCCTATAGTACATTTTGAACATTTTCAGCTCTGGTAGGCTTGCATATGAAAATTTCAAAATGTCACTCCCAAGCTTTATGACTTAAAATAGAAAACAACTGGCTAAACTAAATACAAGACATAAAGATAAGATAAATTGGAGTTATTCAGGCATACGACCATAGGCAAACACGCCTTGAACAAGTATGACCGTGACATTTTTCCCCATTTAAATAGTCAACTGGCAAAGCTGGAATTCCTTGATCTTTTGCTTTCATACTTTGAGGTCTTTGGTACGTCTACAACTTGTTTCTTCCACATGAATGTTCTCCCACTTCACCAAAAATTCATGTACCCTCCTTTGAGTTTCTACCTTTTGTCACCCTCAGTAAGGATTTCTTCCATTTGTGCTAGTCCCTTGTATCTTCTCACGAGGTGATGATCTTCGTGTCTTTGGAACCGAGTCTGTTCAAGTCACAGTTTGACAAGGACCTGATCTCTCACACAAAAGTCTAAGGGGTGATGCTTCTTATCTGTCCACTTTTTCTGCCGCTTTGAGGCTTCCTCTAGATCGGCCCAAGCGATATTCGATTTTTGCTTCTACTTCTTGGTAATGTTGGGATCCTGAGGATTCTTCTCAATATAGGAAGGATCAAGAAGTTGTAACAGTACAGGTTGTTTGCCACAAACAGTCTCAATCGGGTTTCTACCAGATAACGAACTCATCACAATGTTAACACAAAATTGGGTTACCTTCAACAACTGAATCTCATTCTTTTGTTCTGTCTTACTGACCTTAGCCAAACGCACACCATCTTGAGCGACAGAGTTTTTCTACAAGAATTCCTTCGACGCATCCTACATTCGGCCATCGATTTCACATGCCTGTATACAAGCTAATATACACAGAATCGTATGATCATTTCTGTGACTAAGGGCATCAGCTGCTTGGTTAATCGCTCTTTTCCTATGTTTTGACCCAAAATCAAGTTTGGACAGGTCTATCTGCCTCTTTGCTTGACTCAAAGTAAGTTTTGGCTGAGTATTGAAGGAGCTAGTAACAATGTTGTTTGTCTCTTTGACAAGTGGATCCCCGTGAATATAGTCTCTAATCCCTCAACCAGTGCATCGTCGCAAGCGTCTCTTCTTCAAACACTGTATCATTCTTTTTTATGGCACTCGACTTCCGACTCTTAGATTTAATGGGGTGTGCATTCTGCATGAGGACATCATCAAACGCAAAATCAGATGCATCAGCGTGAGCTTCAACAAGTTGGGTTACATCTGCGGATCCAAGAATTGGCCTTTTCATGAGGGCTTGTTTCAAGATAAGGTTGTCGACACACAATCATAATTTTCCATTTTCTTCTTTTCATAAAAAGACTTGGACTTCGTACGGAGCTTTTGCATGTCTAATGAATCCTGCATTTAACAATCCCTTTGACTGTCTCTGAAGTTCAGTTAACTCGAGCGGCACCATACATCTTGCATTTTGCGTAGGCGATTCTAACTTGGGCAAACTATCAAGCATTCCATTACAATATTTCTCTATGACACTGTCACCTTGTGTCTTTTCGAACTATCTCTCCCTGGATATAAAAAGACCCAGGCAGAATGTCCCTGAACATCATTTCATCTTGAGTGAGTCCCTCTCTTAGTTGTATGGTTGAGATCATTCTCAATCCTTTATATTAATGAAGGTCTATCTGTACAACGGTGGGGGTAGACCCAGTGATCACCAGACATTTGGCTGAAGGCATTAGGATCATTTGATGTTCAAGGAAGAATTCCATTTCGAGTACTACATCAAATTCATCCATACCTACAACCACGAAGTCTATATGACTGCTATATCCTCCCAACTGTATAACTGTTCGTTTCACTAATTCTACGACGAATAAAACTATAAAATTTAGAAACCTTTTTTTTTCTGTATCTTTCTTCCAATAAAGGTTCAGCCATTTGGCTTCTACCACCATTATGAAATTTTGGGTTGCACCAGAGTCAACCATAGTACTCTTTGCATGCTTCCGATTGACCCAAGTGTCCACACATATATTAGATTCCCTTTCCCATGTCGACTTGTCTCTCCCATTTTTTTCTGAAGAGACGAAAAGAATCTCATGGCCCCTACTTTAGGATTCTTAAATCTGTCCATCTGACCAACTTCCTTCTCTGGTTGACTCAACTTGTCATCTGAGTCTGAAGCTAAAGAGGCCTGAAAGGCATAGAATGCTAATTTATTCGAATATTCCTTAGCCTGATGTGACCCATCACATATGTAGCAACTGAAAGGATGATTTGATGTGTTCAGACTATTGAGTCTTTGCCAGGTGTTCCCTGTGTTGGGTTGGGAAGGTCTTTATTAAGTTGAAGGAAGAGAGAAAGGTCATTTTTAAAGAGTGTTTTAGCAATATGAACTTCTGAAAGGCTACAGAATACAATACTATGAATTTTAAGATGCGATTTGGAGGTACGCTAGTTACAAAAATTTAAGCATGTTTGAAGAAGGAACTTTTTTCTTTTGATTGTTGAATTAAAAGTTATAAGCTTTGGAAATTGATTGCTGTTTCTGGACTCAAACAGATTTCTAGACAAGGGTTGAAGGTTGGTCGAGCATCAGGATGCGAGGCTTGAGTGACCCTTTTTTTAAAGTTAAGGAGTTATTTTTGGTTGTTTAGCATGCATACAACATGGCCAACGTATAGTAAGACGGTGTGGAACACTTGTTTGCTGCCTACCATGCATGCCCAATGGTTGCAATGCATAACACCATTTGTTTTTACCTTTTTTGATGTTTTTTGGAACTTTTTAATTAAGTTAGGATATTATTTGTTTTTAAAGGATTAAATTAGGCTTAAATTCTCTAATTGGTGGTCAAGAAGAGAGAAGAAGAGTTTTATATGAGACCCTGATCCAAAAGATAGTCCTTTAGAAGGAGAATTCCACCGAGGAAGGTAGTTTCTAACTAAGTATAAGAAAGAAAAATTTTGCAGGAAAGAATGTGATTGGATAAAAAATGATGGGAAGAGAAGTGTGTGAGCTTAAGTACTATTAAATTAAAGTAAGTGACGTGAAAAGGTTTAGTTTGTGGGGAAAAAGCATGCGATAAATGCTAAAAACTAGGCATTGAGTGTGGTGATGCATGCAGGGAGAAATACCTACACCTACGTACAATCGCGATAAGGTAAACATTTTGAAAATGGACATTTGTATAAGGTGATTGGACAATTCACTGAGGCAAAGTTAATGTTCTGTGACGTTTAGAGAAGGAAGTCAAACGAAAAGAAGTTTAGCTTTCCAAGGAGATATGGTTGAAGTCTCAAGGGAAGTGTCCATTCATAACTGATGTTGGACTTACATGTTGAGTCTGGGTTGGATTTATAGCATGGAAAAATGGAAGAGTGACACGTATAAAGCGAGTAAGTAACCCGTAGATGTGAAAGGCCACTATAAATATGACCAAAGGGCCAAAAGAAAAATGGGCATGATGCTATAATTGTTATAATTTGTAAAAGAACAAAGGGAGTTCTGAGAGTTGAGTAGCTAGCTGAGGGAACCTGTTAGCGAAAAGAGGAAGCTGAAAGCAAAGAAGAAAGACTAGAGGTTGATTGATTGTTTATGAGTGATCTTAAGAACAAATGTTTGTTTGTGAGTGATCTTTAAGAATAAATGATTGTTTGTGAGTTTTCTTTAAGAACAAATGATTGTTTGTGAAGTGGTCTTTAATTAAGAATAAATGATTATTTGTAAAGTGATCCATATAAATGAATGATTGTTTGTGGGTGATTTTCACTTGTAAAACTGTATTTTGATGAATGATATTCTTATGTAAAATGAGTATTTACGTGAACAATTTTCTTGAACACTTTGAAATGTTATGTTACATTCTTTACATCCGAAAGAAGTATCTTCTGAGTGTTTGTGTTGCTGTATTCTTTTAAAATTCTTTGATCTAAATGATGTGGTGTTATTATGTCGTTATGTGCTGGAAGTAGGCTGTTGAGTTAACATTTGCTATGTTATTGATCGTGTGAAATCTATCTCGAGACGCTAGTGCAATGTGAATCCCAGGTCTAAGCGAGTTGAGATATATTATTGATACTGGATGTTGGTGGATGTGAATCCAAGGCTAGGCAAGGAGTTGCGTGTGAGACGCTGATGAAAGCGAATTTCAAGTCTATTGTGTGACGCTGGTTGAGTGTGAGATCAAGGTCTAAGGGATGAGATGATGGTGAAAGCAAATCCCAAGTCTGAGAAAACATTGTATGTTGCAAGACGCTGGTGGAAATCCAAGGTAACTCGCAGGACGCTGGTTGAGGTGAATTTCAGGTCCAAACGAGGGGAGAATTCTATGTCCCAACCGTGAGTAGTTAATGCATGATGACTTGAGCCACATGACATTCTTTATGATGAATGTGGCTGTAATGATGGGATAAAAGCTTGTGATTGTGAATTGATGTAATGTGAATTACATGCTGTGAAATGAAGTTGATATTGTTAGATATGAATTGTTGTATTCCCCAAAACAATATTTTCTAAACTCATCACTCACTAAGTCTTTGACTTACATTTTAAGTTTCTTCCTCCACAAGTTGTTAGGCGTTGAAGCCATGTAAGGAATGAATGTCAGGTATAGAAGCCAAGTAAACGAAGGAAATGAGGGTGATTATAGAAACTTGTGCAGCGTGCGAGTCGTGTTATCCTATCTCATTTTTAAGAAGTCGATAGTTAAGGGCTTCGCTCCTTAATGCAGAGAGCTATCGCTCACTTTAGAAAAGAAGGTGAAGGTCGCTCCTAGGTTGGAAGGCCAAATTTGGAGAGCAAAAGACCCGAAGAACTGAGTTAGAGAAAGCAAGCCCTGAAGGTTGCCCCTAAAATGGTCACCAGACGATCAAGTAGAAAGAGGTCCTTACACCTCTAATTACCTTGCCACAAAGAGCAATGTTAGGTGGTGGACGAAGAAAGGTGGATTAAAAGCTAGCCTTAGATTTTACGTTTTGCAAGAAAAGAAACGTAATTTGTAAAGTTTGAACTCTATAAAATGTGTTAAGTTAAGAGAGAAAAGAAGTTATGTTATTATGCTACATTGATTATGTCATTCGAGTTTATTGCATAGGAGTTAAAGTTGAGTTGTATTATGTAAAAAGTACTAGGCAATGGAGCAAGGTTCAAAAGTTGTAAATTTCTACTACAACAAGAAAGTCTAAGTTTGAGGCAAAGACCTTGTGAAAAGACATGAGAAGAAGTTGGTTCGCTTATTAGGCGTTCAATGCGTCATCTCGCAAGGAGATACACAATCAATGTCTAGGCGGCAGGCCCTCATCTAGTCGCACAAAGTGGCATTTCGGGCGAGGTGTGACATTTGAGGCCAAGGGGATTAGCTACAGACTCTTAATGATAAAAATGAGTTTCAAAATGATTTCTAAACTTGTTTTACTAAGTTGATGTTTGTAGCATGCTTTGAGTTAAATGTTTGAGTTACACTTGATTTATATACTGACTTCCAAAGCATGAGTCTGAAAATTACAAATGTTTGGAAGTTTAAAGCATCTCGATGAATTTATAAGCAAGTATGTTAAGTTAAGTTTCTTAAGTATTTGACTTTAAAGAATGGTAGCAAATCTGATTTTCTAAGATATAAAAATTGATTATGAAAAGAGTTATTTTAACATGTTAAGTTTGTGGCTGTAAAGCATATATTTGGAAAGCATGTATGTAAAACATATATTTGGAAAGCATGTATTCTTAAAAGGGTTTATGATGATATTAAGATAGTCCTTCCTTTAACTTGTAAAAATGAGCATAAGTACAATTGAGTTCTACGTATTATGATGTAAAGTAGATTTTAGCAAAACCAAGATTTAGGAACAGTTAAGTTTTTCTGCGAGAGAATTATTGTAACATGTTTTTAAAAATTGAGATTAAGTTTAAAAGCTTCTAAATTTAGAAATGTTCAAGACTTAGCGAAATACTAGAAACCCTACGGGGGAGATTTTCCTATGCATAGAGTGCCTCTATGATACCAAGATTTTCCTATGCATCTTGTGATGTGGGTATTCAGTAGATGCCTAGAGTTCCATCACTCAGACTAGATTAGAGATGAGAGCCTCTACGATACCAAGATTTTTCTATCTCATAGTAGCTATCACGAGATAGGACACTTCTGAAGCCTAGATTTTCCTCTCATAGTTTTAGAAAAGTCTCTTGTGATGAAGGTTATGAGTAGATACTTAGTTTTCCATCAACAAGACTAGATAAAGATGAGGGCTTGTAGATGCATAGTATTCCATCTCATCATAGACATTTGTATTCTAAGGTAAGTAGATGATACTTTATTTTCAGCAAGATGGTCGTTGTTCGTATCGATAATCTCTACCACAACGAAGTCAGATGAAAACCATAACTCAATGAGACTATCCTTTTCTATATCGAGTAATCTTCACCACTTTTTGGTTAGATGAGTTATAAGCCAGATAGAAAACTCATTAACATTGCCAACGTCTATGTTGAGTAGATTCCACCACAATAGGGTTAGATGAGTTTTTGAGTTTAGTAGTAGAACAGTTAAGAGCAAGAGTAGATGTGTAAAAGTTATTATTTAAAGAACTTTATTTCAATAAAAATGTTTCAAAAGGTTTTACTAAAACTGGGAATCAAAGGTTAAGCTAAAGTTTATTCATATCTTTTTTTAACTAGTTACTCACTAAGTTTTCTCACTCACTCTTTCAAATGTTTTCATTTTCCAGGTAAAGATCGTGATTTTAGAGTTAACCTTACCGCTGGCAGTTGACCTATTTGTTTAGCAAGTTCAGGTAGTCACAGTCCTTGGTAGATTTGTGAGTCTGTATGTTTGCTTTTGGGGTAAGTTCAAATTCGAGATGTTTATGAGAAATAGAGGTTCATTTCTTTAGTGTTAAAAAAAGTTTTCTGTTGTGTTACTCTAACAGTTTTCCCAAGTAGTTTTATAGATGTGGGTTGGTCAGTTTGTGTCATTAGTGAGTCAACATACGTTGGCTTTACATTTGTTCTGGTGGCTAGAGAGGATGCAAGGGAGAGGGTGTGACATCATCCTCCACTTATTAAAGAGTTTATAGTGAATTTGACTACCATCTTTATTGATCCTTCTAACTCAAATTATCAGTAAGTTTATGTTCAATGTCCTTCAATTGCGAGATTTGGTTTTTGAGCTCTCTAGTGGTGTCACACCTCGACCCACACACGTCCTTACTTGGTATGCAAAACGTGGTATGACTTGAGCATTCTGATGCGTTAAAGGCCAAAGTACTCAGCTTGAGGTTCTTAAGCTTTGCTTAATCACCTATTCTTTTCTTTCTAAAGTTGCAGTCATACTTTAGGCTATAAAACAACTTAACAAAGAAGGATAACGAGCAATTACTTTATTAAACTTTAAATAAGGTGTTGAACAAGTCTTTAAAACAATAACAAATAATACAAAAAACAACACTTGATTATAAAAGCAAAATGCCTGACATCTTCTATCACCTTGCAAGTCCCCCAACTTTCCGTACTTTGCCTTAACACATGATTCCTTAAAGATGAAATTTAAACAACATAAGTCTACATACTTAGGGAGGTTTTAGAAATCCTTTTCATGAAATATCTTTCGTAAACATTATTTCGTCAAATACCAAATCATTTTGCATAAACACATCTTTTCGCAATAACATATCAAATCGCTTAACAATCACATCAATTCAATATTTCATATAAATACACATTAGTCAACAATCATTTCTTTCACAAAGGATCTCGAATCATTCTCTACACCAAGTGTCATTACTTCGTGTTTAGACTACTGTGACGACATCATCCGAGAATATATAGATTCATCCTTGTTGCTCAGGTTCAAGTGCAATGCACATCTTTTATACATTGTCCTACCTCATCTCACCATGCACATCTTTTATACATGGTTGTCTTTACTTGTATATGCATATAATAGTCAGCTCATTGTTAGGAAATAGACTATTGGTTTGAATACCTTTTCATAAACATTGATACATACAAAATATGCTTTGAAACATAATAAAACATGATTTACTTAGGAATATGTTTAAAATCATAATTGTTGAAATCATCATTTCAAACCATCAAAAAATTTATAACGACGCTTGAAATCATTTAGATAGTTTGAAAAAAACACTAACACTACTTGATTACTTAAAATCCTTTTACTTCTGGTCTTCTTCTTCTCGCGTAGCCACTTTGGTAATACCTCAACACTTAACTTTCTATTCAATTGTTAATAATGAAAATATTCAATACTTTGGCTGAGGATCCCTATTTATGCTAATCTTTAAACAAGCTTAGTCACCCTTAAGCTCTTGTTAGCTTGCCAGTTCCTACTCTTAAGGGTGCATTTGTAAGCTTAAGGTTTAACTTAACCATAGTTAGTTCTTAACCTTACATGTGGACCATTACAAAGTTGTAAAGAACTTTCTCTAAAGTTTTGTTGCTATTCTTGCATAGTTCCATAGCTTCTCGTCTAACACCATCTTGCAAAAACCCTTCTTCGTATGAAAACACTTAAACTTCACAAGTCTTATTGCAGAACCTTTCTCGCAAACTACCTTAATTATAAACTCTCAAGGCATAGTCTGCTCTAAAGCACCCTCCTCAAAACACTTAATTCAATATTTTACTTCTTAACTTAGGTACGGGTCTTACAGATGGTGCTCACTTATTGTGGCGTCGCAAAGGTCAGCTTCTCATTGTAGTATTTAGGTACAAATATGACTTATTACATAGGATTTTGATTAGTAATTGGTCTCCATCTTCTCATAAGTCTGGCTCATCTATCTCATTGGTGACTCTTATATATCATATTTGAATCAGATCTTGGTTCAATTATAGAGTTTTTATGTTGAATCCAATTAAATGTCATATAGGTTTTCACGTTCTTAAACTACTTATATGCAATCCTCGACTGATTTATGGCATACTTCTTTTTTAAAAGTCTGATTTACCATTAACTTCTAAATTCAAGGGGCAATTGCTTAGTGTTTTCACCATTAGTTTTAAGTTTTACACGCAAAACATATGTCTTGAGTCTTCCCTTGGATAAGCATTGGACAAGATTTGGCCTTTTGGTGTAAGGACTAGGCGGCCAAATTAAAGAAATAACCTCCAAAGACAAGGCTACAAGTTTGAGAGGTTAGTTGAGCGAGAAGCTTGGCTAGGCGAGATGGCTTTGGAGGTTAGCATGTGTTTTGAAGATTTTCATTAGGCGACAAGGTTTCACAACAAAGCTAAGCATTGAAGCACAAGCTAGATGGCCAAGGGTTAGGCGTTGAGAGGTTATGTAGCCAAGGCTTTGTGTTAAGGGGTTATCAGGCCATGCTATGTGAGAAGGCCATATAGATTAGCCCATTGATTAGGACATAACATGGCATGATTAGGTTATTTGATGTAAGGACTAGTCCAAATGTCTTAATCATATTATCATGCATTTTAATGTGGAAGAGAAGTTTTAGGTATAATTAAGAGCTTAAAAGGGGTGTCTAATCAAGGATTAGGTGTCACTTTAATTTCATGCAAAGACTTCTATAAATAGGTAACTTCAGAAAGGAGTTTCTTACAACTCACTAGATCAAAATTACTCAAATTGGTTTTATAAGTTTAGAAATTGTGTTAGTTTGTGAGTAAGGACTGCTTTTCAATTTGTGATTCAAGAAGGTTTTTGTTTTGATCAAGATTAGGCGAAAAGGTTATTCTGGAATAAAATCTGAGCAAGGTGCATTCCAAGAAAGTTATAGAACTTTTATTTTAAAGTTTTTCTCTTAAATTTTGAGGTAAAATGGTTAAGATATTTTAAAGCCACTTTGTAGAAGAAAGTTTTGTCAAAAGTGTTGTGGATTTTATGTTATGAATTTTCAAAAGTGAGTTATGGTTCTGGACAAAAGGCAATGTTCTAGGTAGTGCTCGAGAGGCTTGGATTTGTAGGTGAGATGGGCATGCGTTTGATTTAGAAAGGTTATTTTGGTTATTTTAAATATACACAACAAGGCCATGGCACGGCTGATCGACAAGTGATGTGCTCAGGCTGCGTGCATGACCTTGTGTTAAAAGGCTAGCGCGCATGACACGTGATAGGTAGACTGCAAGGATGTGTGCAGCATCCCTCATGTGATGTTAGCACACTGTGCGTGACCTACTTCAGTGAGATTAGCTCGCGACAAGGCCCTAGGCCATACGCGTGCGACCAATCTTATCCCCTATGTCAGTGAGCATCGATGGACTGTTTTTAGATGTTTTGATCTGTTATGATATTTTGGGGAATTTTAGGAGAAGTATTGGTTATTTTCATGTTCAAGAGACTAATTAAGGAATAAATATGTATTTTTCAGATCAATGAGGCTTATAAGATGCTTCTTCTTCAACCAAGAACATCGATCTGTTGCTTCACTCTTCGGCTTGGTCCAACATTTCTTTCATATTATTTTGACCCTTCGTGGAGATTCTGACCCCTGAGACTGACTAAATTCTCCTATTGAGCATTCTTGATTTAGGAGAGATGTTGTCTCTAAGTTGATAACGACAACGGTCTTATCCAAGAGAATAGAGTAATTCAAATGAAACGAAAATCCCCTACTCTTTCCAATTTTCATGTCTTAGGCCGAGGCTTAGACTTCCTGCCAACTAGGTCCAACTGCTTCCTTCCTTTCACAAAGCTGCTAATACGAGAAGACCGTTACGTGGAAGGATGAAGATCAAATGAAACTCTAAGTCTAAACCTACTAAGAATCATAATGATCGAAGAATATTGAAAAAGGAGTAAAGAAGTCTTTTCCCATTAGTTTGACGACTCCTAATTACGCGCTGAAAGAGTTATGTTTGCGAAGGTTCAGGTTCATTCCTAGGGCATGTCCTCTGGACTATTTGGTATTCTAAACGAGAAATTGAAGAGGATCGAAATGATCAATGAATGAGTCAATGCCCACTCAATCAGAATGAAAAGAAAAAGGCGCACTCACAGAAGTTTCATTCTCAGTTTCCTCAAGAAAGTAGAAGTCTCGGACGAGAAGTCAAAAAAAGAGGAATTTACAACGAAGGATACATACAAGTATTGTTAGTAATAAATTGTTTTAAATGCTATTTATTAAACATGATTTCAAGTTTCACAGGCAATAGCTTGTGAGTGACACATCAGTTTCTAAAAGTATTTATTAGATATGGTTTAAAGCTATTCATGGATTTGAAAAATTATTTATGATTTTCAAGTTATTATTTCAAGTCATGATTTACAATAACTGTTTACAAAAATGATATTTCAAGTTACATTATGATTTGATGATCAATGAAATATTTTAAAAATTTAAAGAAAATATTTCAAGGTTTTCAACTGTTTTTATCCATACCCGAATATATCATGAGACCTATTATATACATGTGGTTAACTCCATACTAATGGTAGGGTTGATGAGCTTATAGTTTATGGGTCATCAAGAAGGGTATATATTTATGCCTTAAAAGAGAGAAATAGCTTCCCATCAACTGTTCTACCTTGGGACAAAGAGGTAAATACTGCCTGTGGCTATGGACTGTGAGACCCGTTTTTAATTTGAGTATAGGAAGTAAAATTTTAGCTAAAACTAATATAGAAATTGGCGTTTGAATATATGCATGAAAAGGATTAAGCGGTAAAATTTTTTATTGTTATAATAAGTTTTGCAGTTAAGAAGTTAATTCGCGAGGAAGTTTTGACAAAAGAAGGATTTGTAGTAGAACCTATAAGTCTAAACGCTCTCAGAAGAAAGTCCACATAAGTTTTTGACTAAAACGACTTGCCGTTTGGGTAGCCTTCATGATAAGAACCAAGAGTTTTGCAATGAAGAAGTCTGCGAGGAAGCCTTGAAGTTTAAATTCGTGATAAGTGTTCTAAGCGAATAAAAGTTGGTTAGTTCGTGAGGAAGATTTCTTGTAAAAATGTAACCACGAAATAAGGTTATTTGCGAAGAGTGTTGTGGTTAAAGTTATTTGTTGTATGGGGTTAGGTAAAAAGGTATGGCTAAGAAAATGTCAAATTTAATTTGACAGGAATTAACACGTAAGATTAAGAAAATGTCTCTCCCTCTCCACGAGAAGAAAAGGAAGAGGAGAATTTTTATTAAAGTGTGGTGAGTGATTTTCTTCTTAAAAGTTTTATAGTTCCACTTTACTATTTTGAAAGATGATTTCAAATGAGAAAATATTTCAAAAGAGATTTCTATGAAAAGTTTATATGTGTTCTAGCATTATAAAAATCATGTTAGAGTTTAATTTGGTGATTATGATTTGCATGCTATGAAATGTTTTTCAAACCATTAGTTGATTCCTTGAGATAATGCAAATTTTTATGTGCACATAAAGAGTCAAGGCCACCATGGGGTGTACGGACCACATGGTGATAAGAAGCTAGCTTATGCATTAAAAGAAGTGGATAAAGCTTAACGGCCTGAGCAACAAGGACGAATCTATATGTTCTTGGAGCTATGGATACAATAGTCAAAACGCGAGATAATGAGACCAAGCGTAGAAAACGATTTGGGATCCTTGGCAAAAGGAATGAATGTTAACTAATGTGTTTATGTGAAGTTGTTATGTTATGGATATCTTAAGCATAAAGAAATGTTTATGTGAGATGAAATTCCTTGATGTTATTTATGCAAACTGATGTTTTTGAAAAGGTATTGCAAAAAGGATTTCATAAAATCTCACTGTCTTCTAGACATTCTCTTAAAAATTCATCTTCCAGGATCAGACATTTAGGCCAAGTAGAGAATAAGGTTGAAGGATTTGAAGCGAGATGACTCTAGACATTTTTGGAAATAGTTAAGCATTGGTTGTGTTGGTCAAAGTGTTGTACTTATGTATCAAACGCCTGTTATTAATAAATGTGTTGGTAGATATTTATTTTACTTGGCGTTTAGGTAGACCACAATTGCGTTTTGAGTTTTGTTGATAGTAAAAGATGAGTTGAGAATAATATTTTGTGATAAGAAAATATCAAAGTTGTAATAAAATCACATCCTATTCTTACTACTTCTCAGTATTTTCGGTGCAGTATGGTTTAGGGTATGAGAACGACTGTCTTTGAAAATACAAATGTTCAATGTTTCATGTTTCCTGTTATATAATGAAGATTTATTGGTAAATGTATTTAAACTACAATTTTATATTAAACTGTTTATGAAAACCTATTTTCTTAAACCATTGCTCACTAAGTCTTTCGACTTACCCTTTTAAAATATTTTCTCAATTTCCAGGTATAGATTGTAAATCTCTGTGTGCTGGACTTATTACTGCCAAGCCAATCAAGTTTTTAGTCATGTGAAGAATAGATTTGTTAAAAGTATTACTGTATTTATTAAAAGTTTATATCTTCATGTTTTAGATATTTATAAAACGCACTTCAAATGGGCTACACTGTGGTTTTAAGTATTTCAAATTTAAAGATTTTCATTGTTTTAAATGTTTCACATTTTCAAGTCATGGGTCAATTGAAGTTATTTCGGAGGTGAACGATTTCAGTTGACATCACGCCACATCGTGGACCAAGCTAGTAGGTGCTCGGGGTGGGGTGTGACAAGAAGTGTTTGTAATTTGCTTGAAGTCTTAGGAGTTCAAATTTTGTTGTAATTTGAAAATTTTGGAGTGAAACATGGCCAATGAACAATGATGGTATTTTGTAAAGCATCGTTGTGGCATTGATATCGTTTATAAAGCAAATGCATAATCATGCGCTTACATGATCGCAAATATGTAATACCCGTATCTTCTATTCCATCTGTTTCCTAGAAGTTGACAAGATAAGCTAAGTGTTTGCACAAAAGTCTCAGGCTAAGTCAAGGATATCGGGATAACATCCTGAGGAGGATTAAAGTAAAGCAAGTGCCCGAAGGTGGAATCTTAGGACATAAGTGTTAAGGCTTAATCCTTTTAAGCTGAGAGAAAAGACAGAGAAAATTTCGCTAAGTTGAGAGCATCTTGGTACTTGCTGGTCGAGTTGAAAGATAGAAAGGTCTAGAGATGTCTCCTTGGGCCATCTTGAGGTCGTGTTTGGCTAAGACTAAAAGTAAGAATGGAAAATATTAGGGTTATCGGGCATGATTGGTTGAGAATAGTGTAGATCTTGGAGGATCCAGGGCCGTTCTCAGCCAAGATCATTAAACGACGTGTGGCGAACAAATTTCCAAAATTTTCTATCGTGCGAGGGTTTAGAGTTTTTTACTCATAATTTTTCTTAAGTACAAAAGACCATAATTTTTCTTATTTCTCACAATTTTCCATCTCTAGCGAAAGGTAGAGAGAAAAAGTATAAAGAAGTTGAGATTCCTTACAAGAGTTGAAGTCAAAACATAAAGGTTATTCGTCCAAGTTTCATTGTGGGTTTTTCTATCTAGAAGCTACCCGAGAACTGAGGGGTTTGGTGAGGTTCGACTAAAAGAAAAGAGTTAGAGGTTGAGGTTTAGATCCAAGTAAGTATAAGTTACTTTTTGTTTATTTGGGAAGCTTAAGAACAAGTTTGGTAAGTAAGGGCTTTTGTTTTAGGCTCTAAATCAGATGGAAGCTTATGTTGAGCTAGGGCAAGCTTATAGAAACAGTCTTTAGCTAGCTAAGGCCACTAAAGAGATCAAAAGAGATCAAGGTTAGTACGAAGAGAGTTCTCTTTAGTAGAGAAAGGAAAAGGTGAAGAAGTTGAAGATGTTTTCTTTGATGGGAACTTAATGTTAACATGAGTTTTTCTGTGATTTTCAGGGAAAGAGAAAATGGGGCAAATCTATAGATTAAGAATGTACAAAAAGTTATGAGTGACAAAAATGAATTTGAAAGGAATTTCTAAACTTGATTTGTGAATTTTCATTTCTAAGCATGCTTTAAGTTTAAGTTTTTCAATATACTAGATTTATAATCTATTTACAAAGCATGAGTTTCAAGTTTAGAAATGAGTTTATGAGAAAGCATGTTGAGATGAATTTCTAAAGCATTCAAATTTGAGAAATGTTTATTTAAACATGAGATTTATGAGAATGTGTTTGAATGCTTGATAACTTGTAGAAATACAAGTTATAATCATGACCTTTTAGATAGAATAATGATATCAAAATGCATATGAAATGTGTTAAAAAGCGTAACTTATGTTGTATATTCATAAATATTTAGAAATATACTTTAAATAAGCATCCATGTCTATTTCATCCTGTCTTGAGTTTCTTAACGGAGGTTATGAATAAAAGAAGAAGTTAGCAAATTACATAAGAACTCGCTTGAAGAGTACATGAGAAGACCTTATGAGCAGGCGAGAAAAGGTTCAATAGAAGACAAAAGTGGTAGATGGAGTTGATGTGATTTGACAAGAGACAGCTTTTGGCAGCAACATGCTTAGAAGATTAGATTGTCTACCTACAAAAAGGACTTCATCTCCATCAAGAAAAATGGGCTAGACATTTGAATGGACTAGCCACGAGCGACGTCTGAATGGACCGCCAAAAATAGTACCTAAATGGGCCAAAACCTAAAGAGTTGGTGGAATGGAATAGTCTTTCCACTATATGTAAAGTATTTCTTCATCTTCTCAAGTCAGTTAATCAGTGAAAGCTTTAGGTCTAAGTGAAGAATATCACATTTCCCATCTCCCTTAATATGTAATGTCATTTTCTATTCTTTCCATTTTTCATATTTATTTACATTGTATTTGTTCATATTTTTCAATGACCGAATGTCATACCCCACCCCAAGCATCTGCTTGCTCATCCTGAGACGTGGCATGAAATCAACCGACATTGCTCCTCTTCTGAACAACACCAGTTGACTGTGACTACTCATCTTTTACAATGCTTAACAACTTGAGTAAATTAAAACTTATGTAGCAAAAACTATGAGAAACAAGCTTAAACAAACTTCTTATATTTTTAAAAGTAGTGAAGGCGAGATGCCATTGATTACAAACTATACTTATAGACCAAACAGAAATTTAACAATTGCACTTAACATTGCGCAAAACCATGTACATGATAAGGTTTATATTAAAACTGAACCTCAGTAACTGAACATATCACAACTTTTACATAATAGACTTGTAGACAAAGGTCATGTTCTCAGATCACGACCTCTACCTAAAAAGAGGGGAAAACATTTGGAAATGGTGAGCTAAAATAGCCCAGTGAGTGATAGTTTTATTAAAACATGCATTCCAAAACAATTTAGTTTTAGACTTCTCTTTGTCATAATTAAGTCAGTTTACTTGCTATATCATAAGAAGCACAAGGTGAACCCTTTGATGGCCCTCATCTTGTTATAGCTACAATGAGGTAGGTAACCAACAAATCTTTATCTCAAGAAATGTAGCACCCTCTTCTTAGAAATATGTCCCAGTGATAGAATACATAGTTATTTACTGATAACCTCTATCATAGAAACCTCTATGCACATGCCATATCCCCTGAAGGGCTGTTATATATATATATATATATATATATATATATACATCGTACAGTATAGTTTAAAACATTCTAAAATCATTCTATACTTAAATACTTATTAAAAATTTCAAATCTCATGTTTTGGAAACATTTTGCGAAAATAGTAAACTGAACTAATTCATACATCAAAGCATGCTTAAAACATTTAACAGACAATTAACTTCATAAATCAACCTTAAATTCATTTTATCACTTGTCTATAAATTTGTCTGATCTTTTTTTGACCTGAAATAACAGAAAATAATTCTATTAAATTTTCTTTCATCATAAAAATAAACTTTACTTAAAATTTTCAACAATATCAAAACCAGCAAAAAGAACATCAATTTGACATAGTTGGCGTGCAGGGATGGGCGACATGGCCTTGGCCGCGCGAGTTGGGCTGCCTGTGCCAACCTCATAAGAGGTTTGCCTCGTGTGCTTGGCATGCCCGTATACGGACATGCAGCGTGCCAGGCCTCTCTGCGTTCCTTCTTGTCGTACGTGCGCGTCTCACACAGGCTCTTCATCCAACACCAACCTCTCTGATTGAAAATTACATGCACAACTCGCCTATTCTTACTTTGTCTCTCGGCTAACAATCTTCATTGCCCAGAAACTCATGTTTTGCCAGAATCTTACTTTAACTTTAGAGCTTAATAACTATAAATCCATAACTTAAGTAAAAATACTTTCTTCTAAAAAGTTTTGCACATTTTCTTAATATTCATACCTCAAAATTTCAGCTTCAAATTCTAACGGATGAACTCTATAGCCCTCTGGAAGTCCACCTTGCTTAGAATCACTTGAATTCTGACCTTCCTTACTTTCTTCAAGTTAAACACAATCTTCCCTTACTTAATTAAACCAGAAGCCCCAATACATAAAATAGATTCAAAATAGAAATTTATGGGTATAATTTTACTCAAAACGCACAAGTGGATTGTAAGATATTCAATACAAGTTAACACCCCCTCCTTGTTTAAATATACCTTAAACCTTATTCACCTCATACTTACTTTAAACCTTAAAATGCATGCTAGCAAGGCTTTGACACTTCACTTACTCTTTAAACCAATTGCCTTAATCATGCCACATAGTTGTCCAAAACGCAAAGCTAGCTTTCATGACCATCTCGCCTAAATTCTTGTAAAGACTACATAATCCGACTTAGAAAAATTATAACTTAAAATACATAACTCTTTTGATAAAACTTCCTTCTATAAAGTTGCTTTAAAACGAGTTAATATTTTTACCTCAAAATGGCCGAGAAAAATGACAAATGATGAGTTTTTTAGCCTTCTGGGAGTCCACCTTGCTCAAATTCACTCAAAAACTTACCTTCTTGCTTTCCCTTAACCAAAACGACAACTTTCTCACATCCAAAATGACCAAGAAGCTTCCTCAATAAACTAGTCAAAATTTTTGAATTTTCAAGACCAATTTGAGCTAAAATGACAAGGTGATTTATGAGAAACTTCTTGCTGAAGTTAGCTAAACCGCCTAACCTTTATGATACTTCCTTCTTGCCAACCTTAAACACCTAAAACCCCTTTCTAACCTCTATAGTCATCTCACCAAATCAACCCAAAATGCCTAGACCAAAGCCAAAAACCCAACTTCCATATTTAGCCAAATTTTCTCTTCCTTCCTACTCAACTTTTCTTTTTGTTTCAAAACCATTACTTCTTAATTTTTTTCCTTCTATGACACCTTAAAATATCACTCACAAGCTTACTTCCTTGTCAAACTCCAATTAAGACTAGTCCTTCCAAACTCTTGGAAAGATCGAAGTTGAATAATATTTGGGGTTTACACCGTAGACCTTTAATCTTTAATATAATTTATATTTATACCTTTTCAATCCATCACATCTTTATTGTTCACCTGTTCTTGTGTTATTTGCAGTTTACGATCTATGATAGATTCTTGATAAGAAGACTAGCTTATAATTCTTATCATGTTAGCAAAGTTATTTTCATCACTTGGCCAGTTTATATCACCAACTACTCGAGAAGTCAAGTAGTAAGGATATGGCTAATATGCACAATGAGGAGTTTGGAGACAAGCTTCACCTTGGCAAGATAACTTCTATCATTTGTGTCTTGAAAGGAGAACAACAGTAGGTATTAGGCATCAAGAGGTTGTTACCGTTAAACGAGAAGCTTTATAATTCTTTTCAGTGAACTCTTCTAGATATACCTTGCTTAACTAAGCTTAGTCATTTGGTTTCTGAAAGGTGAGCAAGTGTGACATTTAAAGACATCGAGAGATGCTCGCCTTAATCATAAGCTAGTTAACTAAGTAATATCAAATCAAGGCTTTTGTGACTTAATCGCTTAATAGTGCATGGATTTTCCTCCACGCCCTTCTTTAATACAATTTTGTTCACATTTGCATTTCATTCTTACAACCACCTTTATTATTCCAGCATTACAAATTCTCTAGTATAGATAAATAGATGTAGTATAAACTCACACTCATTTACACTGTATAGATTATTCTTTTGTACTGCCTAATTGAAGAGTAGGCCCCAGAATTAAGCTTTGATATAAATTCTCTGTGTGTTCGACCCTAGATCATTTATAAAAAAATATTGCGTATATAGGCGAGCATTATGCATACAATGATCTTGATAAATGACTCATCATGTAGAATTAAATACAAACATAAGCAACCACACTATTCCTTAACTTTAAACGAACATAAGCAACCACACTATTCCTTAACTTTGAACGAAGTTAACCAACCAAGTCAAGTCTTTGGAACAGTTGAGTTAACAATAAGTTCAAGTTTTTGGCATTGTTGCCAGAGAATTGATTTTTTAAATTTTAGAGTAGGATTTTACTTCGCTTTTGAGCAAAGCATATGATTATGGTGAATCACGCGTTCAATCGAAGATTGTGTGAAGAGGTTCACCGTACCAGAGTAATCTGTGATTGCCTGAACCAACCTCAGGGTTAAGTTTATTTTTTGGCAAGTGACCAAGTGAACAAGAGGAATCTCAATAAATTCACAAATCAACCAAATTGAAAACCTCAAACCCTTAGAATCTTAAATGTTTAAACCTGTTATGTTTAGAACTCGTATGAAGGCGTCAAAGAAAGTGTCCCTACGACAAGCTTAGTAAGATTTGTATCTTAACCAGCTACACGATAAGAGGACAAAGAAAGATATAATTTGAGCATTGCAATGAACAATTGGAATTAAAGACTTATTACGATGAGCGATAAGATAAATTCTTTGACTTAATAAACATTGGAGAAATAGTAAGTCAAGTCCTTGTTTTTCCTCATTGTAACCAAGTATATCTACTCTTGGAAGTTGGTAAAGTGAACTCAATACCAACTTCAAACCTTAGAGATGAGCATCCCCAATCCCTGTTTCTGGGAGATAGGTGTCCCTTAACTAAGTGTCCTTATCTCAATTCCTTGATGCCCCTTAACCTAGACCGCTAAGAGCTATTTGAGACATCTTGGGTCTGATAAAATATTTATAAAATAATATGCTAAACCATGTTCTTTTGCATAAAGAAACCTTTAAACGTAGGGTTGCCTTGATAAATAACAATAAACATGGTTGAATAAATACATTGATGAAAATCATTCTTTAGAAATCATTCATAAATAAGATAACTCAACCTTTAGCTTAAACGCTACTTTAAACACTTGCTTTAAGAACATGCTTTGAAATCACTCAATAAATTCAGTTTTTACTCACACACTGATACAAGCTTTAGATCCTTGGTTTATAAATCTTTTCGTTCTCCTCTTGACCTGAAACGATGGTAAAACAATCTATTTAATTCCCTTTGACTAAGAAAATACCAAAAATCTTACTTAGAAATTATCTAAAAATCATCACATTTAAAGCTTGGGTGTTGAACTACTCTCCTGCTTTGGCTTTAACTCTTGCATGCAACTCAACTTCTCTACACCTTGTCATTGGAGTGAAAATAGTGAGAAGTAGGAGAAACGAGAGTCTACTAACTTTAAAAACACACTTTGCGACCAAAAAATTCTAACCTTGCATGTTTGAGATTTGTAGAAATTTGCCATCGTGCGTCCATTAAGTGATCTCGACTGAGATCGACTCGAGATGCACCGAGATCTACTCTTTTCTCAACCAAACGAGCATCGAGATCATGTTTGAGAACTTAATATTTATCTTTTCTACTTCCAGTCTTGGCCGAAAATAACCCTTAGATTGCTTGAGATCTTAGATTCTTAAGCTTTTTGTCCTTCATCTTAGTCGAACAAGCATCAAGATGGCCTCGAGATCCATCTCTAAACCCTTCTATTTTTATCTTAGTCTGTCATAGCCCTAAGAGCACCGAAATTCACTATATGTTTTTCATCTTGCCTGAGATTGCTTAAAGCTTGTCTGGGATTTTCACTTCTTTCTTTTATCTACCTTTTCTCTTATTCGAACAAAATCGAGTCTGAACACTGTCCTGAGATTTGGGCAAAATCGTTAGTCTTATCTCAACTTCAACCTCAACTTGTCCGTCCTTTCTTAGTTTTCCTTCTTCCCACCTACCACGACATACTTAAAATGATACTTTTGAATCTCTTCTTAATTTTAACTCCAAACAACACTTATCCTTCCAAACACTTCAAAGGATTTAAGTTTTTCTAACATCTGTGATTTACAAAATCCAAGGTATAACAAGAAGGAAAAGAGAAAGTTTAAAGCTAAGTTTAAGAAAAGAAAATTTCTTTGCTAAGTTTATGTATTTATTGCTTAAAGTTTTCATTAATATGTTTGATTTTTAAAAGTTGTCACTCACAGGGCTTTATAGCTTCCTCTTCGTTATTTTATTTCCTTTATAGGTAGAAATCATGGTTCTGGTGCTTGTTAGAGCTCCACCTACTCTGTTAAAAGTTGAATTGAATTTTGTTCGGCTCATTCCATTCATGAATACTAAGTATTATTTAAGTTAGAAGGGATTTAGTTGTGTTGTCTATAATATATTTGGAAAAGGCTTTTGAATTCAGCTTTATAGCTCCCTCTTCATTATTTTATTTCCTTTATAGGTAGAAATCATGGTTCTGGAGCTCTTACCTACTATATTAGAAGTTGAATTGAATTTTGTTCGGCTCATTCCATCATGAATACTAAGTAGTATTTAAGTTAGAAGGGATTTAGTTGTATTGTCTATAATATATTTGAAAAAGGCTTTTGAATTCAGTTTTATAATAGTGTTGTCTTGTTGAGACTCTAACTTACTTTTGTTTATCCAAGACCATTGAACAGGTTGCCCATTGGTTGGGTAAACCTAAAGATGTTTTGTAAAGATTTAAATTTATTGTTTTCAAGTTTAGACATTTCTTTCTACACTATATAGCTGAGTTTATTAAAAGAGATAGGTAAGAGTTATAGAGCAAGCAAGGTTGATAGGTATCGTTAGAAGAAGAACGATGTCGGTCGGCTTCACGCCACATCTTGGGCCTAGTGGGAGGTGCTACGGGTTGGGGGTGCGACAAAATATATGTGAGTTATGGAGTTAAATGCTATAGGCGTCCTAACTACTTGTAGATTCATCGATTAGGTTAGTATACAACTTAAGTTAAGCAAGAAGATTACACTATACGATAAAAGATGCACTATGTGTAATTTTATCATGTTGCTTATACCATAAGATATGTCTTATTATGTATGAGTTTTCCTCTTTTTTACCCAATTGTAAGCGAAAAGATTCTAGATAAGTCAACATTAAATACATAGATTTTATGATAATTGAATTGTAATGCTTAGATTTTATCCAATAAGGTTTCTGTAGAACGACATCAAATTATATTCGTACACTATAATTTTATCTAGATTAAAACTATTGTGTGTAATAGAGTGAAATGCAATAAGTGACATGGTGGAGGGTAAGTATGGATGATATTGAACTAACTTTGACTTAGTACAAACATGTGAAAAATTAGAGAAAAGTGTTTCAAGGAAATAATCCAAAATAAAAAGAGTTAAGAGTCTTTTTAGGCGATATAAATTTTATCTTTAACTTCGAATTAAGGTGAACAACCTCTCAATGTCGCATGTACTCACTTTCCAAGATATAAATGTTGATGTTAGAACATGTGATATTTATCTTAGTAAATTTGAATGCGATATTCATGTTTCAAATGGTATCAGAGCGGAACCTCTCCCAGTAAGATTTGGTTCGAGGACGAACCAAGCTGAAGCTGGTGGGTATATAATGCCCGAGATTAAGAGGGAGACATGAATGAACCGGTACCACATCTGAATGAGAGGGATCTTGAGGACATGAAAGTAATGTTAAGAAAGACTTAAAAGAATTAAAAGTTAATGCCTATAACAACAAGGTGCACCTTCCTTTTCGGTGGCTGGATCATAGGAACATTAAAGTTAAGCATGCTTAGCTTGGAGGAGTATTTCTATGTTGGGTGACCTCTTGGAAATTTTCCTAGGTTGCATGTGAGTGAGGACAAAGCATCCTAAAAGGACTTGTGTTGGTTTGTGGGAATAAATTTTACTCTAATAAGCCTTTAAGGATAGTAAGAATGATGTCGCCAGGTCGCAGGGGATGCAGGGGAATATCGAAGATCTGAATTCCGAATCCTGGGCCTGGGGCATTACATATAATTATTTTCCTAGATCTCCACTTGGTATTGTCCCCAAAATGATACTATAGACCCTTTAAACTAATCTCGAACATTGATCTCTGTATGTTAGTTTATTGGATTTGGGTTATTAAGACAGAACTAATATTATAATTAATAACAATTATTACCATAATAACACTTTATTAATAACGGTCAATGGATTTTGTTTACAATCTATGAGTTTTAGGACACAAATCCCAACAAACTCTCACTTGGACTAAAACTCTAGTCTCTTTGGGATATACATAAGAAAGTAGTCCTCTAACATTGAAAATGGTAAAATGTACAAGTATATTATATAAAACGTATATATATAAATACAATAAACTAGGACATTGTCATACCCATTACATATCTCCCACTTGCCCTAGATTACCTAATGTACATATCTCGTACACCTAGACTTTCTAGAAGACCCTCGAACACTTTAACCGTGAGAGTCTTTATAAATGGATCAACAATATGCCCCACTATTATCTCAATATAAAGCGATGGGCATGTACATGTTTGGAACAACTTCCAAATCATGCAGAAACTTCCTAAGCCAAACTGCTTCTTTTGTTACTTCATAAACAGCGACATACTCTACCTCCATAGTAGAGTCTGTAATGCATCCTTGTTTAATTCTACGTCATAACACAACTTTCCAGTTTATGGTGAACACTGATCCCAACATGGATTTCCTATAATCCTTGTTGGTTTGAAAATCAGAGTTAGTGTATCCCATAAGGATCAAATTTAGCTCCATACACAAGCATGTAGTCTCTCGTTCTCCTAAGATATGTAAAAATAATTTTAACCGTTGTCCAGTGGTCTAACCCTGGGTTAGACTGATATCTACTGACTATTCCCACTTCATAACAAATGTATGGCCTAGTGTAGAGCACAACATACATTATGCTGCCCACAACTGAGGCATAGGGAATATGACTCATATCCTCAACTTCTTGAGGTGTCTTAGGATACTGTTTCTTAGACAAGTGAACCCCATGCTTCAAAGATTACAAATCCTTCTTAGAGTTCTGCATTGAATATCGAACCAATATTTTGTCTATATAGATTGCCTGAGACATTACTAGCATTTTGTTCTTACGATCTTTTATGATTTGGATCCCTAGAACATATTGTGTCTCTTTCAAATCTTTCATTTGGAATTGGGCTGCTAGCCAAGTTTTAACGTCAGTTAGGTATCTTATATCATTCCTAATGAGAAGGATATAATCCACATAAAGTACTAAGAAAGCTACTTTACCTTTGTTGATTTTCTTGTATACACAAGGTTCCTCAGCGATTTGTTCAAAATCGTAAGACTTAATTATAGTATCCAATCTAATGTTCCAAAATCCAGATGCTTGTTTTAACCCATAAATGGATCGATTCAGCTTGCAAACTTTTTTCTCCTAACCTTGGATTATAAACCCCTCGGGCAAGACATAAAGATATTCTCTTTAAGATTGCCATTCAGAAAAGCATTCTTGACATCCATTTTCCATATTTCATCATCATAAAAAGATTGCCATTCAGAAAAGCATTCTTGACATCCATTTTCCATATGTATAAGAGAATCTTTACAGACCTTGACATAGCAACAGGAAAAAAAATTTCTCATAGTAGACCTCTTCCCTTTGGGTATACCCTTTTACTACTAGTCTAGCTTTGAAGGTCTATATCTTTCAGCTGAATTTCTCTCTCTTATAGATCCATTTGTACCCTATGGGTTTCACCCCTTCAGATAGATCTATAAGCTCCCACATTAAATTGAAGTACATAGACTCCATTTCAAGGTTCATGGCTTTGACCCATTGGTCATTGTCTACATCATTCATTGTCTGTTTAAAGGACAATGGATCCTCAACGTCATCATCTGGTATGATGACCTAAGTTTCAGTTAAACCCAAGTAACGTAGGTCGTGATACAATCCTCCCATTGTGTCGAGGCATTCTCAATGATTGAGAAGGATGAGACTAACATGGCATTCTCAATAATATGGATGAAATAGCAGACTACTGCAAGTATGAATTTCTAAATTTAATTCATACAACTTCCATTTGATATCTAAGTTTTTGTTATTGTTGTCACACAAACTCACAATTATGTATTTTAGGAAACACCTAAGGTAAATGAATTCGAGGATTGGTACATTCTTATTTGATACTTCATATATAATTCATCAATTTCAGGTTATAGAAATGTGTGAGAGAGAAAACCTTTCTCAAGATTTCTTCTCATTCGTAAAGGGACCTTCACTTGAGGTTTGCTCTTACAGTGGATGTGTTATCGGTGGTATACAATTTCATATGTTAGAGCGTGATTCTCGATGCACACATAGAGAATAGTGGAGTCATGGTAGTTAGTGAAGGTAGTGAAGATCTCAACAATAATTTCTAAGGTGTTTTGGATGAAGTGGTGCATGTTCAATAACCATTTGGACGATGTGTTTGGCTACTTAAGTGTAAATGGTTTGACACAGACAGTAACAAAAACCATAGGATGCACATGGAACTAGGCTATAATTCAATAAACACATTTCGTTTTTGGTTTGCTAAGGAATCGATGATTCTCACAACTAAAGCACATCAAGTGTTCTACTTCAAGGACCCTAAAAATTGTACCAATTAAAAAAAAATTCAAGTGGTACAAAATAAACGTGTATGGGACGTGCTAGAAGTGGAAGATATCAATAAAGACCAACTTAATGTATTTGAATCATCATAAGACATCATATGGACGAACACATTATTGAAGATAACACTCTATGCAAGACTAAAGTTGATCCTACAGTGGTGGAAAGATCGGATGTGCATCATGTCGTGAACGACTTCATAAACGATGATGATGAGCAATTATCATCACCTTAAAGCGAGTCAAGCAAAAATGAATAATAATGTCATGTTTAAGTATGCACATTAGTTATTCTTCTATACATTTAGTTTATGATACTCACATTTGTTTAATGTTTGTTGGTGTTTATGTCTACATAAATTATGTCGTCATTTTTTAGAGGCATATGTGTACTTGAACTTGATGCGTTAGATAACACGGGGGGATCATCTTTGGTGGATGAGACTTCGGGTTTGTATCGTACCCTAAACTCTTATAGTTATGGTTACTAGATTTGATAGTGTGTTTTTTAGTAAATCCCTCTCATCCCTCGCCCTCTCAGAGGATACAAAAACACTTCTGGAACATGGAGTTAGATAGGTATGTACAACAAAATGGAAGGATCCTCATTTCAATCCCCCTAAGAGGGGATAAGCCTGTCTCGCCACACACCCCTCGCTTTAGCTGAATGATTGGTGTTAATGCGACACACATTTTCGATCCAAGACCTGAAGTGAGCTAATATACCTCAGGAGTACATCGAATTCGTCAAGGGAGCCTAACAGTAAGTTTGTAAATTTTTTGACATATATATATGTTGAACCTATATATGTAGAAGACTAATCCTCAAACCTATTTCTTTTGTAGCAATGGTTCGTGCTCGATTTCAAAGATCCAACACTTGCTCAGTTTGTTATACATCAAATGCTCAGCGTGTGGAAGGAATTTAAAGGTGAAAACCACTAACATTTCAAGAAGTACAACGACCCAGAAGAAGCACATGCAAAGCCACTGGTCAATGGCGTGTAAGATTGACACTTTCTTTTGTGATCATTACATGACTCGACAATTTCAAGTGATTTATATCGTCTACCTTAAAATTAATTAATAGTATTTCATTTAATTTGTTGTTTGGATAGAACGTTTTGATCATTGTTTAAATGTAGGAGCAATCGAGAATCAACAAGATTGCTAGAGCAAACCAACCTTACAACCACAGAAGCAGATCCACGTCGTTCCTTAAATAATAGGTCAAGCTTACTAAAGAATGTGGTCGCCTGACGGATCGTGTTGAGTTGTTCTGAGTAATCCACTCCCATAGGACTGGCGAGTTCATTTCACAAGCAACAGTGGATGCGCATGTATGTTTCTGAAAACTTTTTACTATACCTTCTATTTTAATTCTGATTATCTCCCAACTTACAACTTGTATTGTGTAGAATAAAATGTTGGAACTGCAATCTAAGACCATCCCAGAGGGTTCTCAAACACTTTATGGGGATGGGATATACGAGATCGTTTTGGGTAGACGATCGGGCTACTCAAAAGGTCTTGGTTGGGGCCCCAAGCCCAAGTCCAAGAAGGGTTCTACTTCCACTTCTGCCTCCTTTTATGACTACTAGACACACATGATGGAGGTTAGCAAACTAAAGGCCAACCTTGAAAACATTAACCTCCTGATTGAAGAACAACGACTAAGAAAGGAGATGCGAGACCAACAAATAGCAGAACATGTATGACAAATGAAAGAGATGAAAAAGATGATCGAAGAGATGAGTTGGGCATAGAGAGTGTCGTGAACACTTAGGGTATGTACTTTTCAACATTTAATTTGTTTAATTTTGCTTCTGTGATATTCTAACTGTACTCTTATGTCATTCGTAGGTTTGACATACTTTATTTGTTGTCCACGAATATGTAATAGAAGATAGATGTAGATTTTTTTTAATTTTAATGTAATTTTTTTTTAACATTTTAAAAATCTTATTCGTAAATTTTGTTATATATATTTTGTATATCTTGTCTTATAAATTGCAATTTTTTAATTTGTTGCAAATTTAGTTTCTTGCCTTATGAAACAAAATCGAAAACAATATCTCACAATAACAAAAACAAAAAAATTAAAAATTATAATTAAATAAATAACAAAATAGAAAAAAATAGAAAAATTTGTCTCGATGCATGGCATACGTTGGGATCATGATTTTCCCCGACGTATGAAGATGACATTGGAGAAACACTTTCTAACGTGACGTCGGTATTCCTAGTTTCCTAATGCACTTAAATTGTGTTGACCTTATTCCAAAACGATTTCATCTACACATCAGAATTTGATGCATCGAGGATACACCATGTCGATGCTGTCCATTTCGTGCATCAGATGAAGTTTCCCCAACAACGTTTGACCTACGGAGTATTTGATTTTGGAAATTATTTGCTCGACGCAATTTACAATTCTGTCGACGTTTTATGTCGTCGAGAATAACCCAATTTCTTGTAGTGTTCTTCTTCCAACTTTCTCAACACGGGATCTTTAGGTTGTGAGTTAACAATCTCTTCTTCTAATGTGGTTTTAACTTGAAATTGAGCTATCAAATTCCCAACTGATCCTACATTCAAGATGGCCTTACAATTTCTCAATTCTCTTCTCAACGCTAGCTTCCCTTTACTTGGGCTTTTTCTATTCAACGCGTCAGCTACTACATTGGCTTTCTTGGGATGGTGTGCAATAGTGAAATTATAATCCTTAATGAGCTCCATCCAATGCCTATGCCTTAAATTCAACTCCTTTTGATCAAATATATATGCACTTCAATCTCTTGTGATTAGTTAAAATGCTACATTTCTCTCCAAATAGATACTACCTCCAAATCTTCATTGCATGGACAATGGCTGCAAATTTCAAATCATGCATTGGGTAATTGCATTCATGCAATTTTAATTGTTTGAACATGTAGGCTATCACTTTTCCTCTTTGCATCATAATGCATCACATGCCTAAGTGAGACCAGTCATTAAAGACTTCAAATTATTTTGAGAATGGGTGCAGTAGTAAGCTTGTGTTTTAACTCTTAGAAACTTTTCTCGGATTCATCCATCTACCAGAATTTCATTGTTTTCCTTGTGAGTATTGCAAAATGAAGAGCTAGCTTGAAAAATCCTTTACAAAACACTTGTAATATCTCGTAAACCAAGAAAGCTTCGAACATTAGAGACTGCTTTAGAACATTCCCAGCTTTCAATTGTCCCAACCTTTTGTGAATCAACTTTCAATCCTCTAAAGGATATAATGTGTGCAAGGAACACTACCCGATTCAACCAAAATTCACACTTACTAAATTTTGCGAACAACTTTTATTTCACAAAGTTTGTAATTCGATCCTTAAGTGTTCTGCATGTCTTGTCCATCAAGTGAATAAATCAAAATGTTAGCAATGAAAATAATGACAAATTGGTCTAAGTAGCGATGAAACACTTTATTGATTAAATCAATGAAAGTAGCTGGGGCATTGATCAATCCAAAAGGCATCACTAAAAACTTATAATGCCCATAACACGTTTTAAAGGTTGTCTTTGATATGTCTGATTCTTTGATCCTTAGTTGATGGTAGCCTGAACGCAAGTGTATGTTTGAGAATACAAAGGCTCCTTTTAGTTGATCAAAGGGATCATCTATTCGGGTCATAGGGTACTTAACTTATTCTTTATTGTCCCTTTGTTCAGTTGTCGGTAATCATTGGATAGCCTCACTAATCCATCTTTTTTCTTGACAAATAAGATAGGGGATCCACAGGGTGAGGTACTGGGTCAAATATAACCCTCCTCTAACAACTCTTGCAATTGACCTTTTAGCTCCTTCAGCTCGCTTGGTGCCATGCGATAAAGAGTTTGAGAAATTAGTGTTGTTTCAAGCACAACTTCAATCGTAAACTCAATTTCTCTTTTTAGAGGTAATCCACTCATTTCTTTTGAAAACACATCAAAGTACTTGCAAACTAAATGTGCACTTCTTGGGTCATTCCTTATCGTCGGGTATCTACTATGCAAGGAAGATAGGAGGTATGCCCTTTCTTTATTAACTTCCTTGCCTTAAGCATTGATATTATACTTATTAATTTCACTTTCTTATCGCCTACAAGTTTAACTTCAAATTTTCGTGGTTATGTCAATACTACCTTCTCATTTGAGAAACCCAATACTGCATGATACTTTGTGAGAAAGTCAATTCCCAAGATCATGTCTAGCTCATCAAGCTCAAATAAAATCAAGTCTACTTTCATCATGAAATCTTCAATTCTTATCTCGCAATCTCTACATATGGACTCTACCATAAATGCCTCACTTGAAGGTGTGCTAATCAACAAGTCCTTATGCAAAAATGTTTGTATAAAACTGGACAAAGAAATAATAAGTCACTTTTACTTTATAACGCTGTTTATCATTTAAGACTGACTATTTCAATGCGGTAACCTTAATCTTGAGGTAACTATGAACTCCTGTTTATTTGAGATTATCCTTTGCTCTACATGAGTGAGAGGGGTCAAACTTTGCTGCCTCAACAAGCCTCCCATTTGAGGGGTAAGACTAGGTAGATAGCATATGAAGGGTTGACTTACTTTTATTGTTATATCGAGCGGACATAAATATATCTTCAGTAGGAGAGTGCCGCTACATGCTTTAATGGAGTTTTCTGGTAGTTAACGAATGTTGGTTAATTTGTTAAATTTATTAGCCAGTTAATCTTGGATTATTGTAGCTCATGATATGTAGATCCATTATGTCCCCCTCCTAGTTCATATCAGGTTAAACTTTAGAACAATATAGAGAATGAGTTTGAAACAATAAAATATGATATTTGGAGAAAACGTTAAGTATACCTGAAATATTTAACTTAATGTTTAATTGTGAATTAAATTGAGAGAGAAATTATATTTAACTACTATTTGAAAGGGGCATTTTTAAAAATAGCAAATTAAATTAAAATATTTACAAGCTATAGCAAAATTTTGGATTCTATCAATGATAGTCTTTTATTACTATAGCATATGAATGACTATCAGTGATAAAATTTGGTATAGGTTGTATATATTTTGTCAAATTTGCTATTTTTAAAATTTTCCTATTTGAAAATAAAATTTTCAAATGAAGATTAAAAAATTGGTGAATAAATTGGTTGGGATTTTTGGAATGTAATTAATTAAATTTTTTAATTGATTATTTGAAATATTTTTAAATGTCAAAATTTGGATTTTTTTTTTAAAATTTGATTTAAAAGTCCAACGATTGACTTTTGACCATCGGAGGTCAAAATTTTGACTTTGACATGTTTTAATGGAATATCCAAAATTTAGGTGGAAATATGTTACTTGTAGTGAATTATATATGTGTGAGCAACTTGAAATTCCACTTAAATATGTTTAAATAATTGTTGAATAATGATGATGATGCAATTCATCCTTGTATGGTGATTGCCTATAAATTTGAGATTCTAATGAGATTAGAGTGATTGATGCAAAGTTTGAAGTTTTTCAAAATAATAGTAAATAGTGTTATCAATATTCTCATCACAGCAAACAGAGAATCATATATATATTATAGATTTGAGCCCAACGAATTCACGTTGTCTCCTTAAGACAAATTTACTTACCCTAGTGCTTGAGTTTTAGGAGTAATAGTCTCCTTGGATAGAACAAATCACCTTTCTTCTAAGAGTAGCACTCCGTCTAGAAGATCAATGAACGAAACCTTGTGGACTACCAGACATCAAGATTGTGGATATGTGGAGAAATTCTTTTGAAGAAGATAAGGATTATGGAAAAGATGTGGTCATCAACCAAATAGAAAAGAACCTTAATTCTAGACTTATTTATGGCCATTCAAAAAGCCATGTCTTTTTCTATAATTTAGTTATTAGTTTTCATGAAGTGATGCATCCACTTATGATGCATCCATTCATAACAATAACCATTTATTCCAAAAAATTTCGCCATAAATGGTAAAGTTGACAAATGGAAGAAAATAAGCGTTCAATATTTTCCAGTAGAGAACCTGCATTATGATAAGTAGTATAAACTTTGAACTTTCCCTAGTGAACATCAATCAAGTTTACTTGGTTAATTCGTGGACATGATGCTTTGAACTGTCAACCATTCTAGAGTAAACTAAAATAATAGATTTCACACAGCTTCACATTATGACAAGTTTTATTCTCATGATTGTGTTCATTTTGGCCTTAAACATTGCCTAGTCTCATGAGTTTTTAAGAGAATTCTCCTTAAAATCCTCACAAGCGACCCTGTCACGCTCACATAAGTGATTCCTGTACAAAATATCGTATATGCTCTTTTTTTATTAATAATTTCCACTTACAAAAATCATTTAAAGATAATGCTTACCCTAAAACAACACTAGCATTACTTCATCATTCGTAGAATGGGTGAAAGATTTTAATGCAATGAGAGATCGATTTTCTCTTTGAACCTTGATCTTGAAATCTTCAGTCAACTAAGTTGGGTTGCCTCTCTGAGTAACTTTATATTATAGGCTTTGATTCATTCTTTTTTATGAACTTTCAACCAACTCCCTAGTCAGGCCTTTAGTAAGTTGATTTGCAATATTATCTAATTTTGACATCATAAAGTCAATTGTGATCATTTCACTAGAGAGTAGTTGCCTGATTGTATTGTGTCTTTATCGTATATGTTGAGACTTACCATTATACATAATATTTTATGCTCTTTGAATAGTTGTCTGGTTATCACTATGTATACTTGTTCCAGGCACCGACCTAGACCAATAAGGAATATCTTCCAAAAAAATTTGAAGCCATTAAGCTTCTTCTCCAACCTTGTCTAAACTATAGATTCAGATTTCATTGTTGATCATGCTATACATGTTTTTTTGGAAGATTTTCAAGATACAAACCTACCTCCAAGGATAAAAATGTAACCACTTGTGGGTTTGAAGTCTTTAGTGCTCGATATCCATTTGGCTTCACTATAACCTTCAAGCAGAACAGGATATTGAGTATAGTGTAAACCATAATTTTTAATATGCTTTTACTATCCCAAAATTCTCAAGATAGCTTTTCAATGATCTTGATCTGGAGTACTTGTATAGCGACTTAGCTTGCTTATAGCATACACTATATAAAGACGTGTACAACTCATGATGTACATTAAACTATCACTGATGCGAGAATCTTCTATTTGTGTTATACTATCTCCATTATTTTTACCTAAATGGAGACTTGTATCAATTAGACGATTTTGCAATCACAATGTCATATTTTTTTTTATATATTTCTTTAACATTTTACCAAGATAATGTGATTGAGACAACACTAACCCTTGTGGGGTTTTAGAAACTTTAATACGTAGAATAATATTTGCAACACCTATGTCTTTCATCTCAAAGTTATTGGTTAACGTTTGTTTGGTAGCCTTAATAATGTTGATATTGCTACCTATAATTAGCATATCATCAATATATAGGCACATAATGACATGGTCATTCTCATTAATTTTGACATATACACATTTGTCACATTTATTGATTTTAAACCTATTGACCATCATTACACTATAAAAAATTTCATGCCATTGTTTTAATGCTTATATTTATCTATTGACTCATCAGTCTTCATTTTTCATTTGAAAATCTATTTGCAACCAAGTAGTTTACTTCCTAATGGAAGATCAACTAGCTCTCAAGTATGATTATGCATAATGGACTCAATTTCACTATTCACAACCTCTTTCCAATATAGAGCTTCTGGAGAGGACATGGCCTCTTTAAATGTTTGAGGTGCTTTTTCTAATAAATATGTTAAATAATAAGGCCCAAATGATCTTGAGATCCTCATCTTTTACTTCGTTTGAGTTCCTTATGTTTGTTTAACTCAACATTTGATCTATTATGAAATTCACTCATTATAGCATCAAAAAAACGTTTTTGTAATCTTACTTCACAAGGTATTTTGTATGAAAAAACATTCTCAAAGAATGTTGATTCCTTGATTCCACGATTCCATAATCGTATTAACATATATATCTGAAATATCTTATTTGTGAACTAGAAATCGATATGAACAAATATTGTTAAACCAATGAATATGCAATTAACAGTTTTTGGTCCTATTTTAACCATTTTAGGTTTAGGCACCTCCACACTTTTAAGAATTTGTATGTTTTCTTCCTTTCCATTTTCATAATGAATATTTTGTGACTTCTTATGTAGTTTTTTGTTTAATAAGTGATTTGTTGTCAACCACTACAAGAAAGGAGGGCTCTTTCGTTGCACAAACTCATTGGGAGATATACAAAAAGCATCGAAAAAGGCTTTTCCGATGCATAAATATTCGTCAGGATACAAGTCGAAAAAAATGTGTCGGAAGAGGAACTTTCGACACACAACATTCAATGTCGGGAGTTCCTAGACATCTCTCGATGTTGTATGAACGTTGAAGACACTGTCAAACTAGCATCGGAAGATGTCTAGGAACTCCCGATGCTGAATGTTGTGTGTTATGAGTTCCTTTACTTTTTTTAAGAAAAATACCTTCCATTATTAAATGGAAGGTATATACATCCACCCTTAGACTTGTATAAAAATAGTAAATAAATTAATTAAATGATAATAAGGAAATAAAAGAGCAAATACAACTAAAAGATCATTCATTATTAAAATCAAGTTCACATCAATTGAGGACAAAAGAATTACCTTATAAGGATCTTGTAATTCCTTGATGTTGTATGGATTTTCTTGCTCATCAACATCTATAATTCTTTAAGCCTAAGATGAAAATATTGTTGGTTAAAGTATAATATTTTTCATAAAATGTTTGTCCATGAACCCATATGCATTCAAACATCAAGCATTCAAACATTCAAACAATCTTAGTCTATCCAATATCTTGTAGCAAAATTAATCTCATCAATATCAATGAGTAATTTCGAACAAAATCAAGTATCTATGACCTCGATATAATGTAACATGGACGTAGCCACATATGGGTACTGCTACACCTAATTATTTATGTTATTGTATTGTTACTACATGTAGAAGAAATAAGATACAAAATTTAGAACCATAGAGGAACTTTAAGGTGTTAGTTTTAAAATTCAAAAAACTAAAACTTTGATGAAAAACACTGTGTAACCCAATTTGGAGGCCAAAACGGATGTTTTATGGGATGAAGAGGGACAAGCTGCCTTCGGAAAACTATGGAATAAAAAAAAATTGCTCAAAGTTATGGAATTCCTAAGTTTAAATATAGTTTTATGTGATTTTGAAGAGAATTTAATGTCAAGATACGTTAATAAAATTCTATCTTTATGATAATAGATGTAAAGATCATGCAAAAACGCATCAAATCTAGTGGTCATATGCATAAAATAAGTTAGTATTGAAGGAGATATGAAGCTCAAAAGATAAATGATATACATAAACGAAAAAGAACTAAAAACCTTATACCTTGGAGAAGTTTATTACTAAACAAAACAAATAACTTATCAACTAACTAGTAGTCTTAGTAGCAAGTTGAACAATAAATATTGATACAACAACATCTCACAATAATAACAACATTCCACAACATTCACCCATAAATTAATTCTAATTCAACCACTTCTAGCTACAAAATCAAATATAAATCCAATTCAACCACAAACTAACTATAAATTATAAAAGCAACACTTTTCAACCAAACTTTAACTAAAATGTACACAACAATAACATTCACCAACAACATTCATCCACATGCAAATTATTTAGGACAACGTCGTCTACAATCCACAATATAGAACCACAACCCCCAACCCCCCCTCCATTAAATATAACCCTTCTCGAATTCAATGTAATTCCTAAATTCAAATTGGAATTCAAAATCAACTTCAATTTTAAATCCTAACAACACTTCAAATTTGAATTCAATATTAAATCCTACAACTAATTCAAAATCTAAATACTAAAACTAATTTGAAATCTAAAACCTAAAAATAATTTGAAATCTAAAATCTAAAACTAATTTGAAATCTAAATACTAAAACAAAACAGTAGCTAAACTAAACCACATACCACAATGAAGAGTGATGGCGGCACATGACGACAAACGGTCGAACAAGAACGGTGGTGAGCGACAGCGTGGATCTCTCTCCTTCTCGGTCTCTCTCTCAACTCTCTTGGCCTTATCATTTTAGTTCTATGAATTCTAAAACAAAGTGGATTTTTATAAGTGAATTTCCAACTCACATAAAAAACGTCGGGGAGACACTCCTTTTTCGACGTCATAAGTAAAACGTCAAAAGAGGTGAACATTGGAAATGTATAAACTTTTCTCGATATTGTGCAAAGAGATGTAAAAAAAATGTTAGAATTAAATATTTATTTATCTTCTCCCAATGTCTTGAACTACGACGTTAAAAATACTTGTCTTGACCGACGTATTTTTATGTGTCAGGGATGGGCCTTTATTTTGACGTTGTTTTTATTGACTCTTTTTTCTGCATTTGAAGAGCCCCGATTTCTTGTAGTAAATAAAACTTCATCCCACCAATTTTGTGGTAAATTTGAACTTATAAGCATTATGTTCATTATTTTCTTAAGTTTTTGGTTTTTCCATTCAGCAATTCCATTGGATTGAGGTGAGTAGAAAGCAGTAGTTTGGTGAATAATGTCATGTTCTGAACAAAATTGTTCAAAAGGAGGACCATATGCACCACCTCGATCACTTCAATTGCCTCGTCTTTGCTTTTCAGTAGATAAATGTAACAATATCTTGTGCAGTCATCTATAAAAGTAATAAAATACTTTCCCACCTCTAGTTTGTACAAATTTCAAGTCACAAATATTAGTGTGAATTAACTCTAAAGGTTTGGTAATTCTCTCAGTTGAATGAAAAGATGCTTTGGTCATTTTTTATTTCATGCACACCTCACATCTATGATTTGTGTCAAAAGTGAATTTTGGAATCAAGTTCATATTAATTAGTCTATGCAAAGAATTGAAATTGACATGTTCTAGTCTGTCATGCCAAACAAATGACTTAATAATATAAGAAAAAATAGATACTTTATTGTTAATAATACTTTTGGATACAATTGTGAGTACATTTAATTTAAACAAATCGTTTGTCACACCCACCCCAGGAACCTTTCTGATCATCCCGAGATGTGGTGTGATGTCAGTCGAAGCTGTTCGCCTTTGGAACAACTTCAATTGGCACATGACATGAACATCTGTAAAACTTTTAAACATCGAAAGTCTTTTATAAACATGAACATTTAAATTATACTTTGAAATCTGAAGTGCAGCCCATAAGAAATCTTTATAAAATGTATTATGGAAATTAAATAAATCATAAAGTTATGAATTATTGAACAAACACAATACTATTTAAAACAATGTCCTTATTTGAAAAACTAAGTTGGCTTGGTAGTCGTATGTTCGGCATGCAGAGATCTACAATCTGTACCTGGAAAAATGAAAAATGTTTTAAAAAGTAAGTTGAAAGACTTAGTGAGCAATGGTTTTACAGAACAGGTTTTCATAAACATTTCAGTATAAAATCGATGCTTAACTACATTTATTAATAAACAGTTATAACATGAAACTTGAAACATTTGGATAGCTTTTCAAAGATAGTCCTCTATAGCCAAAGGCAATATTTACCTCTTCATCCGATGATGGGATAGTCGATGGGTAGCTAACCCTCCTCCTTTAAGGTATAAATATATACCCTTCCTAATGGCCTATAGTTAAAAATAGGTTAGTCAACCGTAGCATCATTGTGGAGTTAACCACATGGAATATTCAAGCATGGATAAAAACATGAAATATTTCCTTAAACGTAATGAAATATATCCTTGAATCATTAGGTCATAACATAGCTTGGATATATCGTTTCAGAGAACATTTATCAATAGCATAGCTTGTACAAAAACTTGAGATCATGTTTAGCAAATCATTTTATGAGCTACTGCTTGTAAAGCTTGAAAAACATATTTAAAAATATTATTTAGAAACAATGTGTTGCTCAAAGTTATTGTTTGTAAGCTTAGAATCCTGTTCAATAAATACTATAAAAATCATGGTGTTACTCACTATCACTTGAATATAGCATTGGTCTTGGAAAATCCTCCTAATCCTCCTTGTCCTGAAAAATTCATATTTTAACCTTAATTAATTCCTTGAACATGAAAATATCAAAAAGTTTCTTTAAAATTAACAAAAATATCAAGACAACTCAAAATAACTCGAAAATAGCCCATTAAAGCCCATTGACATGGTGCAGGGTTGGCCATGCATGCATGCCTTTAAGGCCTGTTGCGTTCTAACCTTATTGAGGTCATGCA
>JBBPDI010000005.1:6012980-6027677 GCA_037974545.1 Cucumis variabilis
CAATAATTACATTTAGCATGTGGATCATCATCACTATATTCAGAGCATTTAGTAAAATGATCCCATACCATAGACGTCTTTTTCCTCTTCTTTCGAGATGGTTGGAGATCTGGTGGTGGCATGATAACCTCAATGACATCATTTTCATTCACACTAGAACAATTTTTTATCTTGCTACTTGTGTCTCATTTAGTGTTACCATCGTTATTGGTCAAACTAATCGACATTCTGCGTAGTGCCTTGCCTACTACTAGTACCTACCATAGAGATAAAAAAGATCTTTAATTAGCATGAAAATGATAATGAACAAAACAAACAATACAAGAGTTCTAACAACAACCAACGCGTCAACTAGAGTAGAGTTTACGTCGACTACCTAGCTTTTATCAATCGTCGGAGTTCTGCCTTGCTGAGATGATCTCGACCTTCGTTAACATTAAAAAATGACTAAACAGAGAATACAGCCTGCTTAAAATCAACATCATTTGAATGCTAATACTAAAGTAGGAAAAGACTTGTAATATCATCAAAAGTTTTGAAGAAGTATCAGATAATTGTAAGTATCAGAATTCTCAATGTCACTTCTTTTTTCCTACATTCATCTCCTAAACACTTTTAGTTTCAGCTTAACGGAAAAAAAAATTAATTGGAGTTGGACTATTGGTAAAATTTCCTTGTGGTGAAGAAGAGGAAAGAGTTCAAAAAGGAAATAAAAAAAAAACTGGAGATTGCAAATAGTTTCGAAATTACCCACAATTGAATTGCATAGTTTAGTGGAATTGATATGATAAAACCAAACCAAACCAAAACAAAACATTTTAATTTAAATATATATATATAATTAACCAGAATATTTGGTGTTAGAAGATGAGTTGCAATATCCATTGAATTGAAAAGAAGTTACTATAAATCTAGACCTTGAAGTTAAGAAAATTCAAAGGCAATCGATATTCAAAGAAAATGTGGGAAATTAAGAAGTAATAACCTGAAAAGGATAGAGAATATTATCAAAAATTGCCTCAACTCCTCATCTCCGTTTGCGTAACATCATCGGAGTTCTGCCTTGCTGTGCTGTCTGCTTGCGTTTGCCATGCGTTTGTTTGCGTTCGCCGTTCTGCCTTGCCTTCTACTTCTATGACAATTTCGTGTAACGTAAACCCTAAAGGTAATGTCTTATAAATTTATTTATTTATTATATATATATCTTCTTAAACTATAGCGGTTCGGTTCGGTTTTAGTTTGATTTTAACATCTTAAACCAAACCGAACTGCTTAAAAATGGTTTTTTCAAAATTGAAACTAAATCGAACCGCATGCATTTGGTTTCGATTTGGTTTTGATTCGGTTATTCATTTGGTTCAGTTTTCAACTTTATTTTGCACACCTCTAGTCGCTAAATCCACGTAGCTTAAAGTTTTAGTGGTGCATGTCACATCCTAATCCGCAAGACAACCAAAACGTAGGAAGTAGTACAGATAGGGCGCGATTTAGCATAAACTTTGCAATTGATCTTATCGCTAAGCTTATTTTAAACTCCTTTTAAACTATCAAAATAAACTCAAAATGCAATGACAATCAACCTTAAACGCCAAATGCAATAAACAACTTAACCAAAATGTACACTTTATTAATAATGAGCGTTCTATAAGAATATACAATTACAACACTTTGACCAAACATAATTAACAACTCTTAAACGCCTGATGGCTTTCTCAACTTGTCGCAAGCCCTTCAACTTTCTTCTCTACTTGGCCTAAACGCCTGTTCTTGGAAGATGAGATTTTTAAAATGTAAGTCTAAAAAACTTAGTGAGGTTTTATGAAATCCTTTTTGAAATGCCCTTTGACAATTCTTTTTCACCAAATCATAAATTGCAACTTCATTTTGCAAAACATATCAAATTTTTTTACAATAAAGTTAGATCAACTTGCAAATCACATACATATTCATTTAGTATAAACACCTATTAGTCAATTATTCTTTTCGCCAAGGATCCCGAATCATCGTTCTCTATGCTTGGTCTCATTATCTCGTGTTTAGACTACTGATTCAATAGCATCCGAGAACATACGTCCTTATTGCTCAGGTCGTGAAGCTTTATACGTTCTTTTCAATGCATAAGCCAACTTCTTATCACCCTGTAGCCTAGTACACTCCATAGTGGACTTGACTATTATGTGTAAATAAAAGTTAGCATCATCTCAAGGAAATAACTAATGGTTTGAAAACCATGTTATAGTATTGAAATTATAATCATCAAATCAAGCTTTAACTTTGTAAATCATATATGCTTGAAAACATATAAACTTTTCATAGAAATCTCTTTTGAAACACTTCTCATTTGAATTCTTCTTCCAAATTAGTAAAGAGAAATCATAGTAATGATTTTAACATAAATTCATTTCAGAGCAAACATTCACCACACTTTACGAAAGATCTTATTCTTCCTTCTCTTTTTGTGGAGTCTTCTTATAGAACAAACAACAGTACTTAACACTTTGTTTTTCTTCTTCTCGTTAAAGCAAAATAGTAACATTTTAGTTTTTTTAATAAAATCTTTGTACTTACTTAATGACCAAGTCTTTTATTTATAGAGCCCTTAAACTAACTTAGATATGCTTTAACTCTTCTCAGTTCACTAGCTCCTGCTTAAAAATTTACACATGTAAATTTAATATTTAACTCAGCCATGCTTAAATCCTTAATCCGACACATTAACCCCCTGTTAAATTGGATTTGACATTTATTTTGTCAGACCTTTCTTCTTGCCTAACTCTATATCGCGAATAACCTCAACCACTCAACATAGCTTTCGAATAACTCCTTTTTCTCACGAAGACTCTTCTCTTGTGAGCGTTTAGACTTATAAGTCTTACCACAAATCCTTCTTTTCTCAATTTTTTTGCGAATTAACTTCTCAATAAAAAATTATACTTAACCATAAAAGATTTTATCGCTTAATCCTTTCCGCAGATTAATTCAAATGCCAATTTCTTATCGAGAAGTGTTACTTCAAATTAGAAACAAATTTTTTCTTCTTCTTATACTCAAATTAGAAACAGGTCTCACAACGCACCATTTACATGCTGCAAAAGATATACTTTTAGTGACAATTTCACGTTACTAAAAGCTTACTTGTAACATATGTTATGTCACTATTTTTTTTTTTTAACGATGTATTATGTTTGCCACTAAAGGTAATGTTTTAGTGAAAAATAATATTGTTGCTAAAGGTTAATTTGGAATCGTTACAAATATCTTTTGCTACGTATTGAAGTGTGCCACTAAAAATTCGTACATTTTTTTAATAAAAAATCAATGCTTTTGCGTCGTTATTGAAAACGCCAGTAAAATTATTTTATTATATAAAAACAATAATATCCAATTTATTATATAAACCTATTATAAAATGTCAAATATAATAATCTTAAGAATTATCACTAGGCAACATGCAATAACACCTCATCACAAAAAATATATGTGAAGAAACTTTAATAATTTCATAAATAGTTCAAGCAATGTCAACCTAAGTTATAAAAGTTACATCAAATAAATGGATGTCTAAAGTTAGTTCCAAAGTTATAACCATGAAGTTACATAAAAAATTTCTATGTCTAGGAATTCCTACAAGTATAACAAAAAGTTATAACAAAAAATTCCTATAAGTCTTGGAATCATGAAATGATCTTTCCTAACAAAATTATAAGATACTAACCAAAAACTCTTTTCATATTCATTCGAAGTCACCATCAAAATCTTGTATAGAAGACCATTTGTGCATCAAATCTGAAATGTGTAACATAACAAAATAAACAATAAGCAAAAAACAAAACTTAGGCACTTTAAGTATGGCAAATACTAAAATGGATGAAACTAAAACATTCTAAAACAATGAGGAAGGGGGGCTTGTCTACATCAAAAGCAACAAACTCAATATGATTCAACTAAAAAGATGAAACTAAGCACTTCAAAGCATAATAACTCTATTCAAATGTATGAAACTCAAACCAATAGAAAATGCAAAACATGACACAAGATTTAGCTAAATATTGCTTCACAAAGAAGGATTGAGTTATAGTAGCAAGCAAAAGGCACCAAGGTGGTTGGTTGCCCCCACATGTTTAATTGATTGTGTTGAGTATATATTTTTGTTAATTAAATATTGTTTTTTATCGAAAACTATATATTAACCAATCAAATCTTTCTAAGATATAGGAAGTTCTGGTTGTTAGAGGGTTCCTTTAAAAAAGGAATCGAAATCTGTGATTTTACTGAAGAAGATCTTTGGGAACGTTACATATTTGGTTCTTCTTGCTCGTATGTGTGTTTTTTTACAAAAAGTAGAGCCTAAGTGAAAGAGACCTTCGAAGTATCTGTGAAAGCAAGTGATCGAGGATCAGGTGACTATTATTTTATGATGACTTAATATAGTTGCCAATGAAGTTACTGTGCATGAATTGAGTACAGTGTGAAGAGAAGGAATATCAACAAAGAACTTTGAGTTGAGGGATCAATTCAATAATTCAGGGGGAGCCTGAGTTTATCTCTACAAGGAATATCAACAAAGAACTTTGAGTTGAGGGAGCCTGAAGTTTGTAGTAGTTACTGTATTAACTATTGTCTATGTAACTAGTGAAAATTGTTATTGATTATGAATCTTAATAATATTCCTGATCTGAGCTAAGAGGCTCTCTAGATGTAGGCACGTTTGCCGAACTGGGTTACCAAAATGTTGTGCAGTTTATTTTTGTTTGCCATTGGTTAAACCTATAGTTAAATGCATGTGGTATAGCTAATGAATAACTTAACAATATTGTTTTTCAATTGGTAACAGAGCGGGTTCAATACTTATGGACACACAAAGAGAAGGTACCCCAACTACTCGACCTCCAATCCTGGATAGAAAGAATTACTCATATTGGAAGATTCGTATGATATCATTTATGAAATCCCTGGATTCAAAGGCCTGGAGAGAAGTGAAAGTGGGGTGGACTCCTCCTATGATGACTATAGATGGAAAGTCTGTACTAAAACCTGAGGAAACCTGGACAGAAGCAGAAGAACAGGTGTCTCTGGGTAATGCTAAACTCTAAATGCGATATACAATGGAGTATTTGAATATGTTCAAATTGATCAATTCATGTGTCTCTACACAAGATGCATGGAAAAGACTCGATGTAGCGTTTGAAGGAACGTTCAAAGTTAAGACATCTTGGCTTCTACTATTGACCACCAAGTTTGAATCGTTGAGAATGATGGAAGAGGAGAACATAACTGAGTACAACGTACGTGTTCTGGAAATTGCAAATGAATCATTCAATCTAGGTGAAGAAATACCTGAAGCTACATTAGTCCGAAAAGTTCCAAGATCTCTCCCAGAAGATTTGATATGAAAGTTATTGCCATTGAGGAAGCACATGATGTGTCTACACTCTCTCTCGATGAACTGTTTGGTTCTTTCCTTACATTCGAAATTACATTGGTGGATTGTGTAGAAAGTAAGGGTAAAGGTCTTACGTTTCAATCCGTTCAGGAAGATGATCTCATAGAAAAAGGAAAATCCCCTAATGAGCAAATTAATGAGTCAATCGCTATACTTACTAAGCAATTCTCGAATGTAATTAAAAAAAATGAATAGCTCCAGCAATCCTGGTTCTCATAATAAATCTCCAAATAATTTTAAGCAACAAGAATTCGACCGGTCTAGCACCAGAGAATCTGAACGTTCATTTGGCAGAGATAACAGGTCGTTCAAATGTTGGGAATGCGAAGGTTATGGTCACTATCAGGCCGAATGTCCAACTTATCTGAGAAGGCAGAAGAAGAGTTTTGGAGCAACATTATCAAATGAGGATTCCGAAGATATGGTTGAAGAAGAAGAGTTTACAAGTGCCTTTATCAGTATCGCCTCAAACTGTGAAGGAGAGTGTAAATATCAGACGGGTGATGACACAGATCATTTGGCTACCGCAAACATGTCATATAAAAATTGAAATCATCATGGGAAGAGGATACAACAGTCAGGGCTGTTTAGAAAGAGAAAATTCAAGAATTAATGGCTGAGAATGAGAGACTACTGTCAGTAATCTCGAATCTGAAGCAAAAACTCAAGGAATCCCAAACAAACTATGATCAGCTGGACATGTTAGTGAAGATATTAAAGTATGGTACTGAATGTCTCGAACACATATTGACTCTGGGAAAAATGGGCACTGGTAAGGAAGGCCTAGGCTACAGTGGTTCAGTCAATCAGAAGAAACATGACACCAAGACTGTGTTTGTCCTTGTAATATCAGGTATAACTAGAGAGATGTAGAGTTCTCAAAAGGGTAGTAAACGTCGTTCATCCTCAAAATCATGGGTTTGTCATTTCTGTGGCAAGAAATGGCATATTAAAACTTTTTGCTATGCAATGATGAACATAAGTAGTTATAAATTGAGGATACCCCTGAGTTTTGATAACGAGAAAAAAAGATTGGCCAATGAGAACCAAAGAAGACACAGTACAATAAAGCTTTGGAGGGTTAAACAACAGCAGGAGAAGAGTAATATAACATTTACATTAGTACAAATATCTCAAGAAGACTGTTTTTTTTTTATAGTGGATGTTCTAAGAATATGACAGAAAATCGCTCTTACTTCACTAACTCTGTTGATTGCTTCTCTGGTCATGTGACATTTGGGGATGGAGCCAAGGGAAGAATTCTTGCTAAGGGTGATGTGGTTGGACAACATCATCCTAGTTTAAGAGATGTGCGGTATGTTAAAGGGCTCACAACAAATCTGATAAGCATAAGTCAATTATGCGATCAAGGCTATGCTGTAAATTTCAGCAAGGAAACCTGTGTTATGTCAGATGAACACTACAAAGAAGTTATGCGAGGTATGAGACAGACAGATAACTGCTATCACTGGTGCTTTTATCAACCTAAAGTATGCCAAGTCTCAAGAGATGAACAAACTCAGTTATGGCACAAAAAATTGGGTCATGTTAGTCTATGTTCTCTTGATAAGGTACTTAAACATGAGTCTATTTTAGGTCTTCCAGCGTTGAATGTTAAAGGATAGCTGTTTTGTGGAGATTGTCATCAAGGTAAACAGACCTAGGCTTCACATAAAAGTAGCAGAGAAACAGAGTTCTTGAGTTACTCCATATGGATCTCATGGGACGAATGCAAACTGAAAGTCTTTGCAAAAAGAAGTATGTTTTAGTTTGTGTGGATGATTATTCTCGGTTCACGTGGATTCGATTCTTGAAAACCAAGTTTGAAACTCCAAAAATTTTCATAAGACTGTGCCAAAATTTGTAAAGAGAGTAAGGGGGTAAATATCATATAACTACGGAGTGATCATGACAAAGAGTTTGAAAATTCTGAAATGGATGTGTTTCGTGAAAGAGAAGGCATTAGTCATGAATTTTCAGCTTCGTTAACTCCTCAATAGAATGGAGTTGTTGAAAGGAAAAATCGTACTCTTCAAGAGATGGCTCGAGTTATGTTACATGCCAAAAATCTTCCTTTGAGTTTGTGGGCTGAAGCAATGCATTTGGCTTGTCATATTCACAATAGAGTGACAATTCGTACTGGATCTACTGTAACGCTGTATGAATTATGGAAATGCAAAAAACCAAATGTAAAGTACTTCCATATCTTTGGAAGTGTCTGCTGTATCCTGGCAGATTGAGAGTACCATAGGAAGCTTGATGCCAAATCAAACAAAGGAATTTTTCTGAGCTATTCGCCGAATAGTCGAGCATATCGAGTTTTCAACAATCGTACAAGGTCTGTTATAAAAACAATCAATATTGTTGTTAATGATGATGAGGAGATAGGTATGACTTCTGCAGTCCAAGATGAGGAGGATACTAGTTATACTCAGACAGATAATGAACAAATCAACTCGTCAAATGATCCTGATGCTAGTAGTATTGTCATGACTGATGGAGCTACTGATGTCACTGATGCCAGTTCCCCTTATGATTTTGATGAGTCTCTCAGCCATCAGATAGGACCATCCTCTCGAGTTGTAACGAATCATCCAACCAGTGGTATTATTGGAGATGTTTGGAGTGGAGTAACGACCAGAAAAAAGGATCGAATTGACTATGCAAAGTTAATGGCTAACGTTTGCTATACATCCTCTATTGAACCAGGGACTGTATCTAAATTTTTGAAGATGAATTCTAGATTGGTGCTATGCAGAAAGAGCTACTTCAGTTTCAACGTCTTAATGTATAGGGGTTGGTTCCCAAGCCATCAAATGTAAATGTCATTGGGATCAAATGGATCTTTAAGAATAAAACAGATGAGAATGGTCATATTACCCGCAACAAGGCCCGACTAGTGGCACAAGGATATTCACATATTGAATGAGTTGATTTTGATGAAACATTTGCTCTTGTTGCTAAACTCGAAGCCATTTGCTTACTGCTTAGCATGCATGTGTTCAGAAGATCAAGTTGTATAAGATGGATGTCAAGAGTGCTTTCTTAAATGGGTACTTAAATGAAGAGGTATATGTAGCGCAACCCAAGGGCTTTATTGATCCTGAATTTCCAAATCACATATATCGTTTGAATAAAGCATTATATGAACTAAAACAAGTTCCTCGGGCTTGGTATGAAAGGCTTACAGATTACCTATTAAGCCATGGATATGTTCGTGGTGGGTCAGATAAAACTCTCTTCATACATTGTCATGATCAGAATGTTATTGTAGCTCAAATTTATGTTGATGACATTATATTTGGAGGATTTTCAGCTGCAAGTGTTAATAGTTTTGTTCGTGTCATGAGAGTTTGAAATGAGTATGGTTTGAGAGTTATCATTTTTCCTCGGATTGCAAATCAAACAGGAAATAAATGGCATCTTCATTTCTCAGGCTACATACGCACAGACTATGATTAAGAAGTTTGGTCTTGAAAACTCTCACTCTAAACTCACACCAGCAGCAACACACATAAAACTCACCAAAAGTTGTGAGACTAATACTGTTGATAAGAAGATTTACAGAAGTATAATTAGCAGTTTATTGTATCTTACAGCCAGCCGAACTGACATTACATATGCTATAGGTATGTGTGCTTGGTTTCCAGCTTCACCTCAACACTCTCATCAAGCTGCTAAATTAATCATCAAATATATTCGTGGTACATCTAATTATGGCTTGTTTTACTCATTTGATACAAATACTTCTCTCGTTGGATACTGTGATGCTGACTGGGTAGGGTGCGTAGATGACAGAAAATCCACGCTAGAGGGTGTTTCTTCATGGAAAATAATCTTATTTCATGGTTTAGCAAAAAGCAAAATTCAGTTTCTCTTTTAACAGCTGAGGCGGAGTACATAGCACCTGGGAGTGCTTGCTTTCAACTTTTATGGATGAAGCAAATGTTATGGAAATATGGCTTCACGCAAGATACCATGCTGCTATATTGTGACAATATGAATGCCATTGATGTCTCCAAAAATCCAGTAGAGCATAGTCGCACTAAACACATTGATATTCATGATCTAGTGGACAAGAGAGTTATAACTCTTCTACATGTGCGATCTGACCTTCAAGTAGCAGATATATTCACCAAGCCTCTGGATACTAAGTCAATCGAACACTTAAGGGCCAAATTGGGGGTGTGCAGGCTATCCAAATAGAAATAAAGTTTTGTTTTGGGTTGGGCCCGGTGTTGTTGAAAGTTGATATGGCCCAAATTGAGCTTAATTTGTGTTTCTACCCACCATATATAATTTTTCAAGTAGTTTCTAATTAGGTAGTGTTTTTGGCAGAAGACCCTTTGCTGTTTCTCGTTGAAATGCAAAGAGAAGTTATACAATTTTGGTTCTTCTTGTTTCTTGGTTGTTCGTCTGGCTCATATTGTTTCCTGGTTGCTTAGTGTTCTTATTCCATAATGGTGAGTATACAATGTGGTTATTACGAGAAACCTTCTGAGTTTGCACATAAGATCTCTGTTCGAACCAACATGCATGGAGTACGAATGCACGGGATGAGGATTAAAAGTGTGCCAGCTCATTGTCCATACGCAAGGCTTACCGATCGAGGTAAAATTCCTCTCACAATCAGTTCTAATAGTTCATCTTCTCGTCATGGTAAACTGGTGTCCATGGGTTCGAGTTTATCGTTTGATCCTGATTCTTAGGATGACGTTCCCTTGGTTGAGTTATTACATGCCAAGTCTCAGTTCACTCCAAATGTAGAGCCATCTTCGGCTGCAGAACCTAGTGTGACTTCCCCCATAGATCAAAACCCTATGCCTGCTCAATCTCTATCTCACTTGTTCGAGTCGTCTACAGGCACTTTGGTGTATGCTCCTAGTGTTCATTCATCTTTCTCTACATCCACTCGAGGCAGTTTGTCTTCCTTCCTTACACCGACTCCTTCTCTTGCTTCTGTTCCTGCGCCAGCACATTCAGTGCCTTTACTGGATTCACAAGCTGACTCTGTGCCCCCTCTTCCACCGTCTAAAGCCCCTGAACCTCGAGGGGTTACCAGTAAAACATGGCGTCGGCGTCTTCCGCATAATATTCCTTCAGTTTCCATTGACGGTATCTCCTTTCATTATGAAGAGAATGCCCAACACTGAAAGTATGTTGTACAGCGTTGCCTGGTGGATGAAGTTAACGTGTCTGATCAGCATCATTCTTGTGTGGCTATTATAGAGTTGGTTTCTCAAGCTGGCCTCTCGCTTACCATCCTAAATGTGGGTCCGTTTTATCCTTGATTGATCAGAAAAGTTATTGCAAATCTTCCTTTCGACTTTGATGATCTGAGCAGTTCTGATTATCAAGATGTCCATGTTCGTAGTCATCGTATGTGCTATCCCCTTCAGTGATCAATATATTTCTTGATCGTTCTCCGTCTGAGGAGTCTGCTCAGCCTACTCCTTTTACGAGTACTCTAGCCTCTATATTAGCAGGTGGTTCTTTATCGGTTTGGCTTGTTGTTGGTATTGTTACTGCTACTTTGAGTGTGAAGTATGCAATTTGGCATAAAATTGGTATTGCCAACTGGTTTCCCTCATCTCATGCCTTAGTGTATCAGTTCTGTTAGCCACGTTTCTGTTTCAGATTGGGACAAGGGTCGTGGTTGATGTTGGGTTGTTTTTGTATAATCAACTTCTTCAACATGTGGGCATGTTTGGCATAAAAATTCTTTTCCAGTCTCATTCTTCATTTACATCTTGACATTCTTGGTCCTTCGGATGCTCCTGGCCCTCGTCCATGTACTATTTCTCTCAATGATTGGCTTTTTCAAGGGTCTCATGTGGCAGACATTAAAATCACTGGATGTTCTTCCTGTCCAGCTAATCCATTTTCTGATCGAATTGGACCATCTGGGCCTTCTGACATGTCATGCTTGGATGTTGCTCGTGTCTTGACTTCCCTTGAGGCTCAGTCTCGAGCATTGAGTTCGTCCATCTCTTTGTTAAAGGAACGTAAAACTGAGATTAATTCCCTCATTCGTTACTTGTAGACGATGTCCTCCTCTCCTCCAGCTGCTTCTTAGCTCTGGTTCATTCTTTTTCTGCTCAAAGGGAGAGCAGGTTGTTATATGGGGTATTTTGGTTGCAGTTGTTTTTGACAGTTTTTTTTTTTAGTAGACTCAGTTACCTTTTCACAGGTGTTTGTTGATTGGACTTTGTTGTGGGCTCAATTGGTTGATATGTTTTGGGTCTGATATTATTTCTGAGTAAATGATAATGTGGATGGATGTGTGTTTGACTCTGTGTTTGGCTTCTAGTATAACTTTAATTCTGAGTAACTGACCTTCTAGATGGATGTGTGTTTGATTCTGTGTTTTGGCTTCTGGTTTAGCTTTGCACTGGTTATCCTGGGGAGTGTGTTTACTTCTGTCTTTTGTTGTTAAAGGTGTTCGTAGTATTTTATTTGATCAGAAAAAGAATGACCCTGATGATTGACAAAAGAGGGAAGTTTGTTGAGTATATATTTTTGTCAATTAAATATTGTTTTTTTCGAAAACTATATATTAACCAACCAAATCTTTCTAAGATATAGAAAGTTCTGGTTGTTGGAGGGTTCCTTTAAAAAAGGAATCAGAATCTGTGATTTTGCTGAAGAAGATCTTTGGGAATGTTACATATTAGGTTCTTCTTGCTCGTGTGTTTTTTTTTTACAGAAAGTAGAGCGTATGTGAAAGAGACCTTCAAAGTATCCATGAAAGCAAGTGATCGGTGATCAAGTGACTATTATTTTATGATGACTTAATATAGTTGCCAATGAAGTTACTGTGCATAAATTGAGCACAATGTAAAGAGAAGGAATATCAACATAGAGAACTTTTAGTTGAGGGATCAATTCAATAATTCAGGGGGAGCCTGAGATTATCTCTACAAGATTCATGTGATATTCAAGGGGAGCTTGAAGTTTGTAGCAGTTCCTGTATTAACTATTGCATATGTAACTAGTGAGAATTGTTACTGATTATGAATCTTAATAATATTCCTGATCTGAGCTAAAAGGTTCTCTAGATGTAGGCACGTTTGCTGAACTTGGTTACCAAAGTGTTGTGCAGTTTATTTCTGTTTGTCATCAGTTAAACCTATAGTTAAATGCATTTGGTATAGGTAAAGAATAACTTAACAGTATTGTTTTTCAGATTGAAATCATATAAAGATAACATTCATTTACCAACAATACAAACTAAAGCTTTCGAAACCCTATCATAAATCCCCAATAAAACAAACTCGAAGTTGCATAAATTAGAGTTTATGATGCTCAATCACAAATCTAAAACTAAACAACATAAGCTACATAAACTTAGCTTCTCCAACACATTTCTAAATTAATCTGAATATAGGATCCAAGTTTTGAACTCTAAGCTTCTTAAATTTGATCTAAATATCCTCTTTAAGTGTCTCAAAGATATATAAAATTGAATAAATCATCAAAGAATTGCACAGTTAAACTACTACCCCATCAACAACATTCCTTTACTTGAAATCAAAAACTATCTCAGCGGACACTAAATAAAGCTAAACCAATTATATATTAAGAACAAAATTCATGTATATCCTTGAATTATGTTATAAAAGAATCCCAATCTATTTATTTTGTTGGTGGCTTAAGCCAATGGATTGAGTTGTGATACAAATATTTAATTTCAAATGATAAATAATTTTCCTCTTGCAAAAAAGGATATTTTCAAGAGAACAGATATAGTAATACATAATTATTGGGAGGTTTTTTTCATGGATATGATAGAGAGTATTGGGAAGATTAAACTAAAAATATATTTAAGAAATTTTTAATTAAAAGTTGGAGGGATGTCACAACCTGCCCCAAGCACTTGCTTGCTCGTCCCGAGACATGGTGTTAAGTCAATCGAAGTCGTTCGCCTCTTGAATAACCTCAACTGACACATGACTTGAAAACATGAAATAATTAACAACGGAAGTCTTTTAACATGTAATACACAAAACCGTAGTGTGACCCATTTGAAATCTTTTATAAGATGTATCATAGATAAAGAACAATCATAATTGTTTAAGAATTTAAACAATCACAAACTATTTTGAAATAAAACAATGTTCTTGTATAATGAAAAAGTAAGTTGGCCTGGAAGTCGTATGTTCAGCACATGGAGATCCACAATTTTTATATGAAAAGTGGAAAAACATTTTTGAAAGGGTAAGTCGAAAGACTTAGTGAGCAACTATTTTATAAAACAAGTTTTCATAAATGTTTTAGTATAAAATCGAAGCTTGAATACATTTGTAAGTAAATAATCATAACATGAAACTTGAACATTTGCATAGCTTTTCGAAGATAGTCCTCCATAGCCACAGGCAGTATTTACCCCTTCGTCTGAAGACAGAATAGTCGATGGGTAGCTAACCCTCCTCCTTTAAGATATAATAATATACCCTTCCTGATGGTCCATAGTTAAAAATAGGTTCGTCAACAATACAATCAGTATGGAGTTAACCACATGTATACAATAGGTCTCATGGAATATTTGAACATGACACAAAAACATTTGAAAATATAAAATATTTCCTTGAATCATGAAATTATAACATAGTTTGAAATATCATTTCAGTAAACATCTATCAATAACATGGCTTGTATAAGAACTTGAGATCATGTAAATCATTTTACTTGTAAATCATGAAATCATGTTCAATAAATACTTTGGAAATCATGGTATTATTCACAAGCTATTACTTGTAAAGCTTGGAAACATGTTTCATAACTAATGATGTAAGACATGATGTTACTCACAATACTTGAATAGCTTTGGTCTCAGGAATTCCTTCTAATTCTCATTGTTCTGAAAAATTCATATTTATTTCTTATTTAGTCCTTTGAACATGAAAATATCCAAAAGGTCCTTAAAAAGTTTTTCAAAAATATCAAAACAGTCCAACACAGCTTGAAAACAGCCCATGGGAGCCCAATGTCATGGCCTGGGGACCTTGCACACTACAAGGAAAGGGGGATCTCCCGATGCACAAAATCGTCGGGAGATATATGAAAAGCGTCCGAAAAGGCTTTTCCAACGCATAAATATACGTTGGAATACAAGTTGAAAAAAATGTGTCGGGAGAGAAACTCTCGACGCTAACTATTGTGCGTCAATATAGACATCTCCCGACGTTGTATGAACGTTGAAGACGCTGTCAATATAGCATCCGGAGATGTCTAGGAACTCCCGATGTTGAATG